>RCUC01069853.1:0-35004 GCA_003697995.1 Taxidea taxus jeffersonii | reverse complement strand
GTGGGGCTCGATCCCAGGACCCTGGGATCATGACCTGAGCCAAAGGCAGAGGATTTAACCCACTGAGCCACCCAGGTGCCCCCCTCTCCCCCTTTTTTAAACAGGCATCTTCGCCTCTGCTCCCTTCACATCTCGGACTCCCCGAGACTCTGACCCACTCCCTAGGCTAGGAAGGACAAGGGACACACTCCGGCTGAAAAAGCCATCAGTGTGCTTAGAGGTGTTGGAGATGGTCCTGTCCCCCTTCAAAACTTCTCCTCTGACCCCTCACCCCCACACCTGACAAAAGCCCTTAAACCTTTCTAGTTCAGTCTGCGGAGGCATCCCAGGCGGCGTGCCTGAAGCATTTGCATTCCTAGGACTTAGCCCGATGCTTTGGGTGTCAAGTTTCTGGGTTAGTGGTACAGGGAGCGGGAAGCCAGAGCTCTTTACAAAGAAAGCATGTGTGTGGTGGAATTCCAAATATCCTGGATGGCATGGGGTGGCCTCCAAGCCCCAGAGCGAGTTCTTGGGGGGAGAGCAGATCCTGTGTGACCTTTGTATGCACGCCCTGACCTTTCATCACCTTGGTACCTGCCGGGGAGGTGTCTGGGCAGCTCGGAACACTTACTATTCAGCCAGGTGTGGGTGAGAGTTCTGTTTGGGCCATGTAGGCAGCGGCGAGGGAGGCAGACACGGCAGCTCAGTGCTATACGTGATCGTCTCTGAGACCCAGGGAGAGGAAGGGTCACCATTTTTTAAAAAATAAGCTGCTGAGGGTCACTGGAATGTGTCATGGATGCCAGGACCAGCTTGATCTCAGCGATGTGAACCGTGAGTCATCCTGAGTCATGAGAGGCAGGATGGGGGCGTTGGACTGGCCAAAGGCATGGTCAAGTTCATGGGGGACGTTCGTTCAGCTGCGGGGGGTAACCCGGGTGGCAGGCCCTGGGCAGAGTGGGACGGGGGACAGTGAGCAGCAGCAGCAGCAAAGTCCAGGCTTGCCGGGCGTGGTTGCAGCTAGGATCTGCAGCCTCTAACCCAACCGGGGAGAAAGCCGCGACGTGTCTGTTGTGCAGAAAGGCAGAGGCCATCCTGGGTAAGGCGTCCCTGGGACTAGCAATGGGCAAGGGCTTCCAGCACTTGTTCCCCTGAGCTCCTGTCCTTTAGTAATGACTCAGATCCCCGGGGCTTAGTCCCTGGGGCCAGAGCTCCTTCTTTGCCTTGGACCCGTCTCTGTGGCTTCCCTTTCAGGAGCACTTAGTACGAAGCCAGCACCGGGATGCGTGTGCACCGGCCTCGCCTAACCCTGAAGCCACCCCTGTGGACACAGATACAGTTCTTGTCCTCATTTTGCAGATGGGGAAACAGAGGACCCGAACATCTCAGGTCCTCGCTGGGGAAGGGTCAGAGCTGGGAATTGGACCCATCTCTGATGTTCACTGGTTTTCAGGGGATTAGCATTGGTTGTTACCCCGTTCATAGGGCAACCTGGCTAATGGTTGATTAAGAGCAGGTGTCTGTGAATAAGGCCCAGAGTGACGAGTGTTCCTCAAAGCTACGAGAAATGGTGTAATTCTTGGGGAGAGGTGTGTGTACGGGCTCCCGGGCCAACATTCTGGGGAGGCCAGGATCACCTCTGGTTCCACCAAGGCTGAAAATTGGCAGAATATTCCAGAAGGCCGGGAGAACCAGAGCAAGGTGGCAGGTTGTTGGGCTGACCGGCCCCACTCTGGCCACTCCAATGGTCAGCAGGGGGTGGAGGTGCAGCTGTGGGGGCCCCTGGGATGGGGGGGAGTGCCGTGTTGGACCACCAGACACCCCCACCCGCCGGCCCCACCCCCGCCTCCCTTTCCTTTGTCGTCTGGCTGTGTCAGACGTCTGGGCTTGCAGGGAGGTTCCTGAATGGGCCTTGGAAAGAGGTCACTCCCTTCCCGTGCTGCTGGCACTGACCCACATGTGACCTTCCCCGTGGTGACAGTGTCTGGCTGTCCCTCTTTGATGCTGTCTGTGGAGGGGCTGCGAATGTCTGGGGTCAAGGTGCTCCGCCCTGCCCCACCCTTGGTCTGGCCTTCCAGGACCTTAGCACTCTGCAGCCCCTCCTCCCCTCAGCCATTCTGGGAAGGGGAAATCCACACTCCTGACCCTCTGAGCATCAGACTTTTCCTCTCCACGAAGCGTCCCGGCTGGGCTGGCAACTTGGACTGTCTGGATGGAACAGACCAGTTCCTGCTGGGCTGGAGCTGAGGTGGAGGGACGGCTCCACTGGGCCCCTCTCTGGCCCCCCAGCCCCTCTGCCTGGTGCTCAACAGTGGACCTTCCTTCTGAAAAATCCCTGGGGTTTTTCCGTCTCTCCCCCAGGGCCTGCAGGCAGAGATCACGGTGAGTCTTGGGAGATGTTTCCGTGTAGCCTGGGTGCCAAGGCTGATCCCAAAGTTCCCCGCACAACGTGTCCTGATGCCCGGAAGGCCGTGCTGGGCTGTGTTGCCTCCTCACCTGGGCCTGGAGCTCTCTCTGCCATGGAGGGCTGAACTTGGGCTTAACTTTTAGTCTTGGAGAAGTGCTTGAAGCAGAGAATGGAGAACATGAGACCCACCTCCCCTCAAGGAGCTGTTTTCTTCTCACAATTGACTGCCCCTGTGTCTTTGGGCGCCTGGAGCCCCACTGGATAGATTCTGGGGAAATGGCCTTTGCAGATCCCTAGGGCTCCTCAGCCTCCGTGGAACCAGGCCGTGTCCACCTCACTGATGCTCCTGCTGGGCGTCCGGCAGGGCAGGGGAGGTGAGTCGTCAGGGTCTGCTGCAATGCTCACAGGTCGGGGGGCCCTGCCACTTGGGGCCTCGGAGCCCCGGGCTATGCGCCTTTTCTCTTCCTTCCTCCCTGTAGCCAGTGGGAAGTTCGGGGGGAACTATTTTTGCAGGAAGGAGAACAAGGATACAGACCCCAAGGGGCAGGGGGTCACGTGCAGGCTCGATGCACACCAGCCATGGGGAGGGCACCTGAAATCCAGCTCTAGCACCCCTGCTCGGGGAACCCTGGTTACTGCATTCAGTCACAGCTCCTGGGGGCTTTTTCTCTTTCTTCTTCCTACACTTTTTAGGGCATATCTTTTATGCGTGCCAAAGTAGGGGGACCAAATCCCAGGGGAGGATCACTTCGTTCATGCTTCTTTTAGCCACCTGCGAGTTGATGAGTCAGATGCAGCTGGCACAGGCCTGGGTGGGCAAGCACTCGCGTCTTTTCACCATGTGGCCCCACTGCGGGCACGGCGCCAGCACACAGTGGGGCCGCATGTTTCCTCACGTCAGTGAGTTGCCTCCCGATGAGCCGTGGTCACACCTGCCGCCGCGGGTTCCACCGCCACCCCGAGCTCACCGCATAGTAGGTCCTCAGTGAGGTCTTGGTGGGGAACGTGGGTTGCGTCCGGTGCTGTTGGCACGTCCCTTGACTCCCTCTGTGGTGTCTCTGGGCCCAGCCTCGGAAGGGCCCGCTTGGAAGGGCTTGGGTCCGGACACTGTGTCCCCGACAGGGAGGCCAGCCGGGTGGGGATGCAGCAGCATCAAGACAAAGGCCTAGTTGTGCCCTGGGAGAAAACCCAAACCTGGTTTCCCTGTGGCTGGAGCTGCCAGTGCCCAGCCCGCCGTGTTCCCATAAAGGGAACTTTGTGTGTGGCTGCCGGCGGGGAGGGGGGGTAGCCGGCGCCTCCCAGCACCCAGCCTCCCCCCCGGGAGCGGGTGTGCCGCCTGGGAGCCGCCGCCCGCTGTGATGATAACTCCGGTGATCCCTGACCTCTCTGAGCCGACACTGGCCAGACAGTTGCGTTTGGGACAATCAGGCTGTTCTCCGTGTCCCGGGGCCAGCGCTGTCGGATCCAGACCAGACACATTCTTTCTTGGAAACCCAAGTGGGGGCGGGCGGTAGGGACAAGGCTGGGGTGGGAGGTGCCCTGTGAGCGGGTCCGCGCCCGGCGGGCAGCGGGGGGCTGTGGGAGTCCCATCTGGAAGCCCAGCCACCTGCCAGCTGCTGCCCCTGAATGGGGGGCTTGTGTGCGCCCTTGAAGTCGGGACCCCAGGGCTCAGCGTGTGGCAGCTGACGGAGCCCTGCTTCTGCTCCCATGGCTGACGCGGGGTTTTCCACGAAAGGGCAGCCGGCACAGGCAGGGAGGAAAGGGGCCAAGACTGTCTCCTGCTGTCTGGGCTCGTCTGCCCTGCACACTAGGGATGGTTTGGGCTGTTTAGGGGTGAGTTCTTGCTGTGTTTGGAGACTGGGTTCTCAAGGAATGAGGGGGTGGGAAGGCAAGGGGGGCAGAAAGGCTGCAGATCCATTGGGGGAAGGTTCTAGAGCAGATAGGGGACAGAGAGGGGAGTGCCTGACCCTACCTTCCAGAAGCGGTCCATGCAGGTAGCATTTCCGTGGAGCTTGGCAGTGTGGAGGGTGGCACCGTGGAATGGAAGGAGCTACTCACTCATTCTGCAGGTATTCATTGAGTACCTACTGTGTACCGGGACTGTTCCAGGCCCTGGAATGTAGAGGTAAACAAGACACCTGCCATTATGAAGCCAGTGTTCTCAGTGGGGAGCAGGTCTTAAGCAGATAACCAAGAATGTCATCAGAAAGTGCTGTGGGGGAGAGCTGAGTGGGGTCCAGGGATGGGAGTGCTGGGGGCAGAGAATGTTTGCCATTTAAAGTAGGGTGGCTGGGAGGGGCGCCCAGATGGCTCAGTGGGTTAAAGCCTCTGCCTTCGGCTCAGGTCATGATCCCAGGGTCCTAGGATCGAGCCCCGCATCGGGCTCTGTGCTCAGCAGGGAGCCTGCTTCCTCCTCTCTCTCTGCCTGCCTCTCTGCCTACTTGTGACGTCTGTCTGGCAAATAAATAAATAATAAAATAAAATAAAATAAAGTAGGGTAGCTGGGAAAGGCCTCTGTGATGAGGCAACCTTTGAGCAGGCATCTGGTAGAAGTGAGGGAGTAACCACCGGGTACCCAGGGCCAGTGCACCTGGTACCATGCAGAGGGCTTGGGAAGTGCAAAGGCCCAGAGGTAGGGGCTTATTAGCATGTGCTGGGAACAGCCAGAAGACCAGGGAGGCAGGACAGAGTGTGGAAGGGGAGAAGGGAGAGGGGCTGTGCGGGGCTGGGCTGTGAAGGCCTGTGGGCCACTGTGAGATACCTGCTTTTCAGTGAGTAGAACCACTGGAGAGTCTGGGCAGAGGAGACTGGTGTTGAGGCCCAGGAGGGGACAGTGAGGTGGAAGATGGCTGGGGTCTGGATGCATGGAAGGTAGGCCTGATAGGGTTTGTTCCTGGATAGGCTTGGATTTCTGCCTTGTCCCTTGTATATACCATGTCGATAAGGTGTGCTGCTCTGAGGCAGGGTTTTTCCTTCCTCTTCCAGCAAACATTTATGTGGTGCCTGCTGTGTGCCAAGCTCTGGGCTGGGTACTAGAGCAGCTGTGCCCTGCTTCAAGGAGGGGGAGACAGGAAAGAAAACCAGCCACAGTGTCTCTTGCTGGAGCGAGCCGACCAAGGGGCAGGGCTCGGGTGCTTAGCACATGTTCGAGAAACCAGTTAATGAATGTAAACAACACACAGGTGCTGAGAGGCACAGAGTAGGGGCATCTACGTGACATGGGGAGGAGGCCAGAAGGTTTTCCAGAGGGAACGTGAGTCTGTTCAAAGTCTCCGTGAAAAGAAGTCTGGTAACCCCAGGATGCTTGGTTGGAAGAAACAGTATGAGCAAAAAAGTAGTCTTCAAAAAGCCTAGCTTATGAGTCAATTCGGACTTTCCCGGTTGCAGAGGACAAACAACCCAGTCCAAATAGCCTTAAGCAAAGAGAAGATGAACTGGACAAGCTGCTAAAAACTCAGGCGGTTTCAGGCATGGCTGGATCCAGGGCTCAAACCTAAGCATCAGCTAGTGCCTCTCGCTCTTTAAGCATCTGCCTTCTTTGTTTTTGTCCTGGTTCTCAGAAGGTATTTAAGCCAAGGACTGGTTCTGAGTGGTCTCACTGTCACTGGGGTGGGTGATACCCTGATGCAGTCGCCCGAGCCCAAGTGCCCACCCCTAGAGCCTGGGGTAGATCAGGACCTACCTCAGCCCAGGGCGGGGGGTGGGGGGTGGGTGGGGAGGGGGAGCCCTCCTCAACAGAATCAAGCTGCATCATCGGAACGTGAAGACCCCCACCCCAACTTGTTAGGGACCCCGTGCCTGTTTTCAGTGGGTGGTTATGTGTGTCTGGTGGGCAAGGCTGGTGGCAGGGAAAGATTGGAAAGGAGGCCAGAGAGGTAGTCAGAACCAGGGCACGTGAGACTTTGACCATTGTTTCTGAGGTGGCCCTGTGCCTGGTACATTGTGGCCGCTCAGCGAACTTAGCTGCGATGACCTGTCTGTTTCATGGGCGCCTCCAGATGGTTCCAAGCAGAGAAGTGGCACAGTGAGATGAGTGCGTGAAGGGGCACCACGCAGGGCCCGGGCCGGGCTGGTGACCGCCTGGGAGGGCGCAAGTGGTCAGGACCTCCGGGGCAGGCTCCGCGCACGGCCGGGGGCAGGGGAGGCCCATCCTGCTCCCGCCTCCTCGGTGGTGGGCCTCATGCTTGCTCTCATGCTCCTATCCCTCGGAGGCCATCTAGACCCATTTGGGTGGCAGAGTTGAAGCCCGGCATCCTCATCCTCGCGGCCCTCGTCTCACTGGCCTCCACGTCTCTCGAAGCCGCAGGCTGATGTTTGTGACCGTTGAGCAGGTATGTTTCCTGAAAAGCAGCCTGTTGTCCGGTGAGGCCGGGCCCCCTTTTCCCTTGGGCGGCCCTGCTTCCTGGGCTGGCACTAAGCTCCCTGCGTTGAATTTTTTGTTTCATAAACCTCGAGGGAAAATGTGTCTGTGTCCCGGCGTCTGCCCCACTCCTCCTGGGAGAGAGAAGATGCTACAAGGGGTCGGGAGTCCCTGAGGTCAGAGTGCATCTGTCTGTCCCCGGGGGTGTGGCTGGGCTGGCGCCTGGCATTGGAGAGATCACGCAGAATGTTCTCTGTGGGGCCGAGTTCATGCTTCACTGCCTCTGGTCGGTGGGGCCGTTGGCACTCCTGAGATTTCCTGGGGAGTGCGGCGTCACCCGCGGCCTGTCGGGCGGGGAAGGCCTGCGTTTGGTCCCAGCACTCCCCCAGGGCTGCTCAGGTCAGTTGTCTGAGCTTGCGCCAAGTGGGCCACCAGATGACCCTGTGGGAGCCCCCGGAACCCCCTGGACTGTCCACAGAAGGTCAGTGGGTGGCATCTGGTCAGGGCCCCAAAGTGCCCTTTGAGCAACTCCCCTCGGGTCACTGCCTATGGCCCAGTGTTTCCCTGGTGGGTGGCCTGGCCTGGGAGGACTGCAGCGGGGGCTGCTGGATGCCCGGTGTGGGCACTGGGGGGTAGGCCTGAGAACCCCTCAAGGGTGCTGTGCCAGAGGAAACACCTCCCAGCAGGGAGCCACAGGTCGCTCCCCGCCCCCGTGCCCCTGCCATCTTCCCTCCCCGAGCTGGCCGTGTCCAAGGGGCTTTCCTCATTACTGTAGTTTGGTCTACATTGGCTTAATTTGAAAGACTTATTGCCTCTGAGTCAAAACACAAAAATCCCCCTGGATGTGCCACGGAGTTTGCCCTTGAAGGAGGAACTGGCGCCTTCTCTGGGGTGGGGGCGGGAGGTGCAGTTCTTAATCCTTTGCTTCCTGCCTGCAGCCCGGGGGCTTCTGGGTTCAGAGACCCCAGCCTCTCCCAACCCAGGGCTCCCCTGGGACAGGTGCTCAGGGCTGGATAGACAGCAGGATGATTGCCCGGGGTCTGATCCCACTGCTGCCCTTCGTTGGGGAAGAAGCCTAGCCCCCCGCCCCACCTCGAGGCCCGAGCACCTGCTGGTGCCGGCTGATGCTGGGAACGCACAGCCTCCAGGGCACCTCTCCTGAGATAGTCTGCCTGGGTGGGGGAAGAAATTCGTAGTTTGATTTTTTTTTTAACCTCTTCCTGTTTGATTTCTATTTTTTTGATGTGTGTTTCATAATGTACTTCATCTCTCAATACAGAAACAAGTGAGTATCATGTAGGCATAATACATCTTTTGGGGGATACGTACTGAAAAGTTCGCTGATCCCGTGCATGACCAAAACAGCTGGTACGTGGTGCTGGGTGCGGGGCTGTGGTTCATGAAGGGAGGGGGCACCCCCGAGGTCCTGGGAAGGAGGGTGTGGGCAGGCGGGGCGCAGTGGACAGCAGCATCCTGGCCCCACCCTGTGTTCGGGCATCATGTCTCATCCTGGGCACGTGGATGTGGGGCCCTGGGCCTGCTGGGACGGGCTCTTGGAGGAATTTGGGGGAGAGGTTTGGCCCATTTCTTCCATGGTAGACACCATGGTCTAGACCAAGGGTCATTGAACTCTAAGAGCCAGAGAGCAAATATTTAGGGGTTTTATGGACCATGGGATCTCTCCATGGCAACTACTTGTAGTAAGGAGGAAAGCAGCCAGGAGATGGTACGGCAACAGAAGGGCATGGCTGTGTACCAATAAAACTTTATGGACAAAAACTGGCAGCGGTCCAAACTGGCCCATGGGGCATTGTTGGCCAAACCCTGGTCTGGATTAAGAGGATGGGGCCCAGCATGGCTGAGAGCCAGCCACTGTCACCCACCAAAAAGCAAGCCCCTGACCTTGCTGTCACAGATGAGTGCTCCAGCCAGATATATGTGTGGGCTTCAGGAGTGTGGTGTGGACCCTGCAGAGAGTTTGCCGAGCTGGGGCAGGTAAATGTCCCCTTTCCATGACATAGCAGAATACCCCCAACTCCAGCACATTCTTGCTCTGGTCCTCTCGAACCAGACAATCATGGCAGCGGGAGGAGGAAGGGCCCTGGTCATCGTAGAATCACAAAGTAGCAGAAACCTAAGGCCCATGGCAGTCAAAATGTCTCACTCAGGATGACACAGAGGGCTGGGGACGGTGTCAGGATGGAGTTTCTGCTCGGTCACTTCCCTCCTGGCTCGGGAGAGCCATGGCGTTGAGGTGCCCCCCTCCCCGCCCTGATAGATTCCCAGATGCAGGTATCCTAGGTTGGCCTTCTGTCCATGGCGACACAAAGACAGTTTTGTCCAGGAGTGCGCTGCGTCCGTTTCTGTCTGGCTTTTCAGTTGGGGCACTGGTGACGTTACCGGCAGGATCTTTTTTTGATGTAGGGGCCGTCCTTGCTCTGGATGAAATTTAGGGTACCACTGACACCTTCCACCCCGGGTCGTAGCCACTGAAAATGTCCGCAGACGTGGCCTAATGTCCCCTGGGGGGGTGGTAAAATCACCCCAATTGAGAACCACTGCTGTGTCTTAGTTAAGCTAGTAAGCATGGACCCTGCGTTTTCTGGGATTGCTGATTATGGTAGGAAGTTGTGCTGACGCTCTGACCCATTATAGAGATTCCCCGGGGGGCGCAGGGCAATGAGGGAGGCAGCCCAAGCAGGAAGCTTATAGTCCCGAAGGCATGAGAAAGTACGTGAGTGGCATCATGGTTGGCGGCCACCTGTTGAGCGGTTCCTGGATGGGGAGACACGGCAGAAGAGGGGGACAGTGGATGGAGGGCATGCGCCCCAGGCAGAGGACTTCATGCCAGGGCAGGAGGGGAATGAACTTGTAGGCAGGGAGTGCTGGAATGTTCAGGAGTGCTGATGCAGGGTAGTGGGTGGGATGTATGAGGAGGGCACGGAACAGTGGGATGGAGAATGTTCTGGAAGCCTCAGAGCCGACCAAGAAGGCGGTGCTGGAGTCTGGGAGACCTTGGACAATCAGCTGGAATGACAGTGAGCTTGGGTGTGGACGAGAGGGTTGTGGGCAATGTTCTGGGGGTAGTGTCACGCTACAGACATTTTCTTCTCGAAACTTTGGTGGCATGAAGCTTTTGGATCCTTCTCTGGGACTGATTCCCAGAGTCTAGGGAGGAAAGTTGCTCTGGTTTGGAGTGGCCCACGACCAGGTGGCCAGGTTTGTGCTGAGAGAAAGAAGCCGAACGGTCTGCATAGGTCTCACAGCACCGTTCTGGGCAGGCAGGGTGTCCTTTCTCACTGAAGGTTCTGGAACAATTGCTAGGTATCTGAGTTAGGGTGGGGCATACACCAGGGTTTCTTCCCAGACTTACAAGTTCGTGGAGAGGAACATGACAGCACCTTGTAGTTGGTGGGTTGGCGGGTTAGTTAGCTGGTTAGTTAGTTGTCATTCAAGGTGATGTGGAACTTGCACGGAAGATTCCGGAGTGCCACCTGGCTCTGTAGTGACAGCCTCCCAGGTCGGGGAGTAGGGTGACCCAACATTGGCAGGTATGTGAGCCGAATGGAGGACAGCAGGGCTGGGAGGAGCTGGTCGGAGCAATCAAGGGGGCGCAGCGAGCCTTTCTGTGACAAAGGGGGCTGAGATGAGTGTGGGAGCACCCTGGGGTGCCCAGCTCAGAAGTCTGGACTTGATCCTACAGGCAGGATGGAGCCACCAATGGCTTTAGGGCGAGGACATCATGGTGAATGCCACACACGTGTGAAGGAGATGACATGTGCATACTGCTGGGGCTTTATTCACAAGGCGGCCCCAGGAGACACGACTCGATCTGAACCAGCATGGCTTGTAATCAGTTCTGCACAGAAAACAATACAGGGTTTGGTGCTTTCAACCCTAATGCTTTTCTGTATGTAACTCTTTTCCACCATGAAAATACCTTTACCGCGCCTGCTTACAGCGAGCGCTCATCGTGAAGACTCTGAGTGATGCGTGATGTGTAAATACGAAGAAGTGCGCACCACCCGATCCCGAGGTCTCCACACGAGCCCTCTGACCCCGACCGTGCCGGGCTGATGTGACCCACACATTTGCATCTTCAGGCAGAAACTCTGGGGAGCGTATTTTACGTCTGCCTATGACCTGCTTCCCTTTTGTCCCTCTCGTCCCCACCCCAAACTGATGGTAACGCTGAGCTTGTCTTTCCAGCCTTCTTTTTTCCTCATTGCAGCGAAATCCGAGTAATAAACTTTACCATCTGTGTTAGTCGTCTCGGCTTGCCGTAGGCAGTACTGCAGGCGGCGGGCTTAACCAGTAGACGAGTCTCAGGGTTCTGGAGGCTGGACGTCCCAGGTCAGGGTGCTGGCAGGGGTGGTGTGGGGCGAGACCCTCTTCCAGGCCGGCACACAGCTGTCTTACTGTGTACTCACCTGGGGGGAGAGAGATCATCTCTCCAGGCTTTCTCCTTGGAAGGGCACTAACCCCATTCATCGGGGCTCTGCCCTCTTAACCTCAGCACCTCCCAAAGGCCTGATCTCCTCATGGGTTCACATTGGGGGTTAGGATTTCAACATATGCATTTCTGGGGGACACACCCTGCGAGTCCCGTGCGCATCTTAAGCATTTTAAAATGTGCGGTTCGGTAGCATTGCACACATTTATGGGGTCTTACGTCCACTGCCAACATCCGTCTTTAGAACGCTTCGTCTTGTAAAACTGAAACTCTGTCCTCATTAAACAACAGCTCCCACCCCCCCACACACACCCCTAACTCAGGCAGCTACCATTCCGATTTCTTTTTTTTTCTTTTAAAAAATTCGATTTTATTTCTCCTTTAAAAAAAAAAAAGATTTATTTATTTATTTGGGAGAGCGTGAGCGAGTATGGCGGGGTTGGGGGACAGAGGGAGAGAAGCTCCAGGCAGGCTCCCGCCGAGTGTGGAGCCCGACACGGGGTTCGATCTCACGACCCGTGAGATCGTGACCTGAGCTGAAACCAAGAGTCAGATGCTTAACCAACGGAGCCATCCAGGCTCCCCTATTTCTGATTTTTCATATGAACAAAAATTGTAACATTTTGAACCATTTGTAGGGTGCAGAATTCCAAAGGTGTAATTCAGCCGTGAAAAGCCTCCCCCCATCGACTCTTGTTCCACAGGCACCCCGGTCCCCTCCGCGGAGCGACCGATGGAGCCATTTCCTTGGGGAGGGGCCCATCCAGACCCGCTGCGCTTACGGGACGTGCGTCTATGTGACATGAGACATGTTACAGTACATAACGACAACCTGTTACATGTAATATACTCTTTCTCTCTTTTTCCCTGACGTGGTGACACACTCTATTATACTGCATTGTACTTTGCTTTAGAGAAGCAGTCCTGGGGCTTATGTTGGGCCTCCCACACCCTTCCAGATCACTCCCTGCCGTGCCCCGTGCTGCCCCCGGCCCTGGGGGCTGCACCAGTGGAGCACCTCACGGGGCTCCCTTTCTCTCTGGCTTCTGACTGGCATCAGCCCGTGGGACGCTCAGAGGGAAGGAGCGCCCCGTGAGGTCCCTCGCTCGGGCCGTGTCCGTCCACAGCCCTCTGCTGCTTTCCAGCGTACCACCAGATTCTTCTGGAAGGCCTGTGCTTAGGCTGGAAGTTTGCTCTTTGGGCATGGGGTGGGTGAGAACCCGCTGTCCTAACCTCCCGGTGGCCGGCAGTCTCCCCTTCCAGCCTCCTTCGTGCCTGTTGACCCTTTTTTTTTTCAAATAGAACCGCATTTTAAAGTCATTTTTTTAAACGTACTTATTTTTCATCATGGTAACACTTACCATGATGGTTATCCCCCCGCCCATGCCACTCTCCTTTCTGTCTCTAGAATCTGACTCCTCTTGAAAGAAACCCCGGGTAAACCCCTACAGTCCTCGTCTTCTTATGACCGTCTTTCTTCACTTAACATCATGTCCTCAGGGGCCCTACGTGCATGTGACGGGGTTTCCCTCCTGTTTAGGGCTGAATAGTACTCCGTTGGGTGGGTGTCCCACATTTCACTTCTCTGCCCATCCATCAAGGGACGCTCATGTTGCTTCTGCTTTTTGGGTCCGCGAACGATGCTGCCGTTAACACAGGTAACACCTGCTGTCATCTCTTTTGGGTTCATCACCAGAAGTGGAGTTGCTGGGTCTCCCGGTAAATCTGTTCTTAGTTTTCTGGAGGAAACACCCTACTGTTTTCTACAACAGCTTCACCACGAACACGTTCCCACCGAGACAGCACAGGGCTTCCAAGTCTCTGCATCCTTTCCACCATCGGTTACCATCTCACTGTTTTTACTTTAACATAGCCCTTATTGAAGGTTAATGCACCCCGAAGACCTCCTTACCTCCCTGCCTGCCCAGTGATATAAGATGCACGTAGCTGTAGGGACAGCATTCTTTTGTTAAGACGGTTGCCTTTTGTATCCCCCATTGCCCTGCTCTCTAACCGCACGTGGAAATACCTCCAGGATCACTGGTGGGGCTCCACCTTGTTTTTTATTTTTATTTTTTATTCACACTCAATGTAGTTAACATAGCATGTATTATTAGTCTCGGGCTAGAGTTCGGTGACTTATCAGCTGCAGAGAACACGCGGGCTCATTCTCTCATGCCCTCCCTCACGCCTGAGGCCGTTACCCCATCTGCTCACCACCCCCATCCCGTAACCCTCAGTCTGTTTCCTGTGGTTTATCTCCCTCTCTGTTACCATCTCCTTTTAGTTTTCCCTCTCTTCGCCCACGTCCATTTGTTTCTTTTTTTTTTTAAGATTTTTTTTTTAATTTATTTATTTGTTAGAGAGAGAGCACAGGCAGACAGAGAGGCAGGCAGAGGCAGAGGGAGAAGCAGGCTCCCCGCCGAGCAAGGAGCCCCATGTGGGACTCGATCCCAGGACGCTGGGACCATGACCTGAGCCGAAGGCAGCCGCTTAACCCACTGAGCCACCCAGGAGTCCCCGTCCATTTGTTTCTTAAACTCCACCTGTGAGTGAGATCACAGGATAATTGTCTTTCTCTGATTGACTTACTTTCGTTTCGCCCTAATACCCTCTAGTTCCAACCTCGTCCTGCAAACGGCAAGATTTCGCTCTTGTTGATGGCTGAGTAATATTCCACCGTGCGTATGGACCACATCTTCTTTATCCATTCATCTGTCGATGGCTCTCTGGGCTCTTTCCATACTTTGACGCCTGTGGACATGGCTGCTGTGGACATGCTGTGGACACAGGGGTGCAGGTGCCCCTCCGAGTCCCTATTTTCATAACCTTTGGATAAATGCCTAGCGGTACAAGTGCTGCGTCGCAGGGTCAGCAGTATTCTTTAAATCCTGTGTAGTACGGGGCGCCTGGGTGGCTCAGTGGGTTAAAGCCTCTGCCTTCGGCTCGGTTCATGACCCCAGGGTCCTGAGATCGAGCTCCGTATCGGGCTCTCTGCTCAGCATGGAGCCTGCTTCCTCCTCTCTCTCTGCCTGCCTCTCTGCCTACTTGTGCTCTATCAAATAAATAAATAAAGTTAAAAAAACACCTAAATCTCTGTGTAGTGGTTCATGGTACCAATGTGCCAGAGCTGTCCACCTGATGACTCTCCCATCCATGACAATATACTTAACCCGGAGTAGCAGGCAATGGCAGGGCCTCTAATAACGTCCGTCATGCAGCCATCCTGAGGATGGGTGCTTTGATTCTCGTGAGCCGAAGCCACAGGAGTGCAACCACTCGGAGGATTTCTGTTTGGATTTCATCTCCCCAAAGCTGCGCCGATTCTCACGCCCAGGCCATGTGGGTGTCCGCCCCTCTCTCCCCACCAGCAGCGGGCACGATTTCTGCATTGACTGTGTAGAAACCCGGGGGTACAAACCGGTAGCTCATTGTTACTTCAGTCCCGTGGGTCTCTGGCTACCAGGGAGGTCGGGCATCTTTTCACACAAGTTTCTTTGCCATTTGCATATTTACCTTTCCTCCCACCGAACTGCCTATGCAAGTCCTCTGGCCATTTAACCTTTGTGCAGGAAAAGGACCAGAAGCAAATGTGACAGACTGTCGACAGCTGTTCATTTTAGGTGTTGAAAGTACGTGTCCCTTGGGGCGCCTGGGTGGCTCAGTTGTTAAGCGTCTGCCTTCGGCTCAGGTCATGATCCCATGTTCCTGGGATCAAGCCCTGCATCAGGCTCCCTGTTCGGTGGGGAGCCTGCTTCTCCCTCTCCCACTCCTCTGCTTGTGTTCCCCCTCTCTCTGTCTCTCTCTCTCTCTCTCTCTCCCTCTCTCTCTGTGTCAAATAAATAAATAAATAAATCTTTAAAAATAAATTAATTAAAAAAAGAAAATAACATCCCTTTTATACATTTTTGAACCACAAATTTTCAGAAAGAAGAAAGGCATCCAGGGGCACTTGGGTGGCTCAGTGGGTTAAAGCCTCTGCCTTCGGCTCAGGTCATGATCCCAGGGTCTTGGGATCGAGCCCCGCATGGGACTCTCTGCTCAGCAGGGAGCCTGCTTCCCCCTCTCTCTTTGCCTGCCTCTCTGCCTACTTGTGATCTCTGTCAAATAAATAAATAAAATCTTTAAAAAAAAAAAAAAGAAGAAGAAGAAAGCCATCCGAATGAGAGAGTTTTAGGGAAACGGATTGTGTGGGTTGGGTTGGAGAGACAGTGTGGGCAGGGAGGCCGGTCTGGGGACTCTTGTGGTCGCCTTGCCAGTGATGGTGACTTAACCATGAGTGGGGACAGATTGGAGCAATTATGGGGGAGAAGGTGTTTATACCATTTGGTGCCAGTGTGGGACGCCAAGAAGAGTAGTCCAGGGAAGCGAGGGGTTTGAATCTGGGTGACGGACAGGGAGGATGAGGACAGAAATCGGCAGACCCGTGGAGGCTAAGAGGGGTGGGGTGGGAGCAGCTGTGTGTGAGTGGGGGCAGGGTTACCGTCAGTGATGCTGTTTGCTGGACGTGTCAAGGTCAAGGGGAGATGCTCCCTCGAGCCGGGAGAGCAGAGAACCCCAGGGAGGGAGGGGCCGTCAAGAGCACATGTGTTGAAGGGGCAGGAGGCAGAGCCTGCAGAGGACCTGGGGCAGGAGCCTGGCCAAGCAGGAAACCAATGTGTCAAGGTCAAGGCCATGGTCGGTATTTTCACACACAGTTGAGAGACCGAGAAGATGCTGTTTGGGGCCATTCAGTCTATTGATGAGGAGGTCATGACTTGAGAAGCGGCTGGGGCCTGAAGTCAGCTCGTTAGATTCTGCAGCCTGAGGGCATGGAGGGTGACAGAGGCCACAGGAAGTGTGGGTGGCGTCAGGAGAGGGCAACGAGTCCACGGGGCGCCCTAGGCCGGTGGCGCTCCAGCTAGGCTTCTGTGCCCTCGAGCCGGGAGTGAGGACCGAGCTGCCCTCACGGGTGCGGGGTGCCAGCCACCCCATGGGTCTTGGAGGTCCCTAGTCCAGGGCACACTCTGCCAGAAGCTGCCTTCCTGTGAGAACCTCGAGAACCTTAGTCTCCTTGTTGCAGTGTCTGTCCCCAGAGCAGCCCCGAGGGACCAGAGGAGACATGAGTCATTTCCTGGACGGCAACCTGTCCCAGCTTCTTAGCCGTTTTGGGCTCGGCCTTCCATAAATTATCTTCCTTTTCAAGCCCACTTGTAGCTCCTGCCCGAACTGTCTCCCTGTCAGGTTTGTGAGGCACCCACAGTGTGAAAAGCAGGTGAGCCCCCTGGTTCCCGGCTTCCCGCACAGACTGGGCCCGGAAGCTACCTGCCGATAGCGAAGGCCTCCTTTTCCTTATTCTGAGGGGAAGGGAGGCTGGCAAAGAGAACTAAGGAGCCTGTTAGCCACATAAATGGTGACATTCTATCTCTGCTTGGGCTGACTTCCCCCTCCGGCTTGGCTCCTGGGAAAAATGTGGGGACGGCCATGGCCATGGTTGGCCGAGCGGGGCAGATGGGGCACGGCCAGGCAGGGCTGGCCAAACCTTGTTCAGCCTTTGTTCTGGTAGCTTGGGGTGGAGGGACCCCCGCTTTCCTCACTTAATTTTTCTGTGCCTCATGTTTTTCCTCTGTATTTTCATATAAAACAAAGCATTTTTTTTAAAGATTTTATTTATTTATTTGACAGGTAGAGATCACAAGTAGGCAGAGAGGCGGGCAGAGAGAGAGGAAGGGAAGCAGGCTCCCCACCGAGCAGAGAGCCTGATGCGGGGCTCAATCCCAGGACCCTGAGACCATGACCTGAGTGGAAAGCGGAGGCTTTAACCCACTGAGCCACCCAGGCGCCCCCAAAGCATTTTTTAAATATTTATTTTATTATTTGAGACAGAGCACACACGCAGAGGGGAGCAGCAGAGGGAGAGGGAGAGCAAGAACCCCAAGCAGACTCCCCACCAGCACGGAGCCCGAAGCGGGGCTCGATCCCAGGACCCTGAGATCATGACCCAAGCCAAAAATCCAGAGCCGGATGGTTAACCAACTGAGCCACCCAGGTGCTTCTAAAACATACACAACATACAGTTTATGGTTTTTACTACTTTTAGGTGCTCTGTTCAGTGGCACTGAGCCCATTCGCACTCACCACCATCCACCTGCAGAACTGTCTCGAATTCCCCAACTGAAACTCTGTCCCCATGAAACACTAACGCCCCTTCCCATTCCGTGGCCCCTGCGCCCACCATCATGCCCACCATTGCATGTACCACCCATGAATCTGATGACTCTAGAAGTCTTCTAGGAGCAGAGCCGTCGGTGGTTGTCTTTTTGCGACTGGCTTCTCTCATTGGGCATCCTGTCCTCGTGCTGTCAGAATGCCCTTCCTTTTTAAGGCTGAATACTGTTCCCTCGTGGGGCATCGTCCACCCTGGGCTCACCCGTTCATTTGTCCGTGGACGCTCGGCGGGCTTCGGCCACGTAGCTGTCATGAAGGATGCGTCTGTGAATGCGGGGGTAACAAATTTCTGTTTGAGAACCTGCTTCCAATTCTTTTGAGTATATGCCCAGCAGTGGATCAGATGTTACCGGGAGTTTTCTGTTCTCCTTTTTTGAGGACGCACCACAGCAGCGGCGCGTTTTTACAAAACGAAGCATTTTGACCGGGTGGGCTTTCAGATCTCTTGGTGCTTTCAGAGAAGGTGCTGGTCCTCTGGTGTCGTGGTCAGCAGCTGGGAGATGATCTTTGGAGTTCGGATTTGACCGCCGATCGTGTGACCAATAATTATTATGCCACCTAATGCGTTAGCACGTGCCAGGTGCAAAGTGCCCCAGAGTGTCCCCCTCGCGGTGAGGTCCTTGGGAACATCGGTACTGATTGAGTTCAGGACCCGCTCTGTGCTGGGAAAAGTGTCGTCCTCTTCCCGTGTATTCCTGTCTTCACTTCTCTCCGCCCTCTCGTAGAGACGTATTCGTTACTCTCGCTTTCCTGGGTGAAGAAATCAGCAATGTTTTCTCACGCTGCTGGCTGAATGTGGTATTTCTTGGGTCGATAACGCACTTCAGGTTTTGTCTACCTAAAAGAAAAATTCAAATTCCTCCTTCCTGGTTCTTAATCTGCCTCCTCCCAAGGACAAGAAAGCAAGCAAGAAGCATTCATGGAAGTGTTTGGGGCAGTGGCACCCAGGAGGTCCCCTCCTCTACCACGGTCCCCCAGCCTTCCTGACCCAGACCCGGTCTCACACACAGGCTCTCTCATTATTGCCCCAAATGCTCCTGCCACTCTCATCACTTGACCTTCCTCGGGGTCCCCAGTATGCCATCACCACTGGCCGGCTTCTCTGCCCAGAGTGTCTCTCCGGCCTGCCTCCCTCGGCTCAGCTCTGCTATTCAAACCCCAGCCCTCTGTTGGGGCCGCTCAAAGGGCACAGCCCCGAGAATCCCACCCTCCTCCACCCACACCCGTCTCTGCAGCCCCCCTGCAGGCCATGCACCTGCTTCTGCTGTGACTCTCCCTTGAGGCCGCAGACAGCCGTGGCTTGTTGGCCTCGGTCTCCCCACCCCAGCAGACCATTGCCTTTGCTGGGCAGATCATTAGTGGTTAGAAAAGAGCAAGACAGTGTCAAGCTTTTTTACTTTTTCCTGATGGTTTACGTTTTTCCTTCACCGTGTGAGGAGAAAGGCTACAAAGGGAAAGCCGGTTTGTGGGTTTTTAAACAGAAGACGCCGCTCAGTGACATCTTCCCTCTATCTGTCTCTGTCTCTGTCTCTCTGTCTGTTTTTCTCTCACTGTTTCTATGTGTCTCTCTCTATCTCTGTGTCTCTAACTCTGTGTCCCTGCTGGTCTCTGTGTCTTCTGTCTCTGTGCCCTGAGAGGCCCCCGAAACCAGGATGGGCTCTTCTAGCCTGAGACCAGCATGGCTAAACTAAGACGGAGAAACACCTGCTCCGAGTGCCCTGTGGGGTGGGGTGGGGTGGGGGGACCCCAGAGTAAGACAGATATTCTAGGGGGTCTCTTCTTTTGCTGGGGATCTAGACCTGCTGCCACTTTCCTTGTCCAGAGTTAGCAGTCTGTCCCTTGCGAGGAAATGGGGGGTGCTCCCACCTTCTCAGTGCAGACGGAGGCGAGAAAAAGCCTGGCTTGGATCAGTGCCGGAAAATATTAAAGGCTCCGGTATAAATCTGCGGTGGCAGATGGTGGGGGGCAGAAAACCCTCTTCTTACCTGTGCCCCTTCCCCAGCCACCTGAGGGACACCTAGAGATGGGCTGGAGGAGTGTCCCTCAGCTCTTCCCCTACCGTGTTCCCACCAGAGTGCCCCTGCAGTTTCTGCTCACGGGGACCTGGGACGTAGCCGAGGCCCCGGCCATGAGATGCCTCCATCTGGGGGAGAGCCCACTGCCTTGGGGGGATAGCCGTGGCCTGGGTGTGATCCTGGCCTGTCGCCCACCAGCCCCGCCTGGAGCCCCCAGTAAGCTGTTAAGTTTCTGTTCATTTCTTGACAGGTTGTTTGGGGACAAGAGAGCTGGTCATTGCCAGAGGGGGCTGGGAAGGGGGCTAAGGGAACAGTGCTGTTATGAGGCTACCCCCGTGGGCTAGGCTGAGGTCTACGGGGACGTCACCTCCACCGCTGCCAAGCTGGGCCTACCTGTCATTTCGAAACCTTGACTTACTGGCTGCTGAAATGGGTACAGCGTCTGCATAAGATTCTGCCTTGGCCCCGCTTCCTCTGTGACTTCCAGCCTTGCCTTTCTGGGCTTCCCTGAAGGGGGTGGAGGGAGGGTCCCCAGGTCTTGGAGCAGCAGCAGCAGGAAGAGAACGGGTTACAAAGTGGCCTCCCCTTGGGCCCACAGCCTCCCTTCTGGAGGGCTTTTAAAAACTGGCCTATTACCTTGTAATTGTTCCCAGCAGCGAGGAGTGAGTCTGTGGAGGAGCCGTTCCAGTGTTTGTTTGGCCTTCTGTGTTCTCCAGGCCGGTGGTAACCAAGGGCCGCTTCCCCTTGGTGACCGTGGAGCTCACTCAGGCCAGGGCTGATCCAGCCCCGGGAAAGGAGGCCTGGGGGACCCGCGGGCCTGGCTGCTGGCAGGGAGGGCACCCTGCTCCCAGAGCTCCAAGGGCTGCCTCCTCTCCTCAGTTCTATCCCCAACCTGAGGGCCCCCGGGCTTCTCTCCTGACGTATTCCCCAGGCACTGGCCCGAAACCTTCCAGAACTCTGGATCTGCCGGTAGGTGTCCGGGACACTGTGAGGCCACTTGCTGGCAGGCCGTGTGGGGTGGGTCTCCGAAAGGGCTGTGGGGCTCAGCCAGGATGCTCCCTGGGGCACAAGGGACCCGCATTCTGGGTTCTGGCAGGACCCAGGGTCCCGAGGTGACTCGGCAGGGAGGGTTTTGCGGGAGAAGCAGAAGTGCGTGAGGCTGACCCGGGGAGGCTCTGGGACGGGATTCCAGCGGCTGGGGTTGTTTGAAGGGAAAGGGTGGGACCACAGCAGGTGTGGCCACAAGACTGAGTGGGGCTCCCAGAGAGCGACGAGGGGAGGAGATGGGGAGAGCTGCGGAGGCCTTGGAGGGCGGGCAGACGGGAGCCCCTGAGGAACTGTGAGAAGAGGAGGGGTCTGGAGCGGGGTCACCAGAACCTTGGTCTTCCCAGACCGCGAGTGGCGGGGGGCTTCGAGAAGGTGTGGGCCAGGGACTCTACAGCCTGTTTTATGGGCCCCTGCTCCCTGACAGGCTCTGCCCATTACTTCTGTGAAGCTTGTCGGCTTCTAGATTTGGTCTGTGAGGAGCCAGTGGTTTCGAGACTGCTTCCTGGAGAGGGCCGGGCGCCCCTCCGATCCCTTTCTGGTGCGTGTTCCGTCCAGGCCTCTGCCTTGGGGAGCGCCCGCTGCACGGCCCGCCTGGGACCTGGGCCCAGAGCACCTCGGGGCAGGACCCGAGACTCTGCCAGCTCCAGGCGGCACCGGATGCGGGGCGCGGTAGGTGGCGGGGGGGGGGGTCTGTGTGTGACGGTTCCCTGGCCCCGGAAGGGTGTTCTCAGGGAGGGAGCTGGATGGCTCCCGGCGCAGGACCGCGGTCGTGTCTGGTTTTCCGCTGGGGGCCGGAGAGAGGCCGCTGCCCATCAGGGAGGTGGGCTCTGTGGGTGGGGGCTGGGCAGGGCGCGTGGGGACCGCCCGAGCTGCGCCGTCCGCCTCTCGCGCGGATTCCTTCCACCGGCCCAGCTGCCGATACTATTAAACCTCAGCGATGCACTGCAGCACGTTTCACGGGAGGGCGTTGTGCTACGAAAACGTGGGTCCCGGCCGCTTGTTTTGTTGGCAGGTCTTGCTGCCTCAGCAGAAAAGAGACGCTCTTGATATGGGAACGGAAACTTGGGACGGTCTTAGAAACATCCAGTGTGTTCGCGGGAGAGAAGAGCTTGTGGTCTTCCTCCAGCTGTGGAGACTCACTGCCCAGCCAGGAAGGCAGTCCCGGGGGGCGGGGGGCGGCCACAGCGGGAGGCGGGCGGCAGAGGGGCTCCCGCACCTGGGGCTGTGGTCTGAGCTGCCCCACGGCCGTGACCTTGAGGGGTGTGGGGCACGTCCTCTGCCCCCCATTTCCCTGCTGCCGGTTGTATTTTATGGCGAGTGCCGCTCGTAGAGGAAGTACTCTTCTGAACTGGGTCTGGCTGATGTTGCCGAGGCCAGCGCGGAAGGCGTACACCTGCAGCCCTCACGGGGGGCCTAGGACCAGGGGGACTGAGCCCAGCCCAAATGGCAGATCTGGGGCTTGCTTACATTTCCAAAGTTGTGCCAACACGCTTGCTGGAGAAGCAAACACATTCGCTCTGGCTGCTTCTTCCCTCTGCCCTGACTGCCCTCCGGGACTAGCCCATTAAATGGTTATCGGGCCAATTTCCCTTTTTCCCCACTTCCTTTTTCTCCCTTTTGCATTCTCAGATGTGATAGGTGGGATAGACTCAGCCCAAATCGAAGTTGCTTTCCCAAGTGGGATAGACATCAGCCCAGGTCCAAATTGCTTTCCCAAGAAACTTCTCCAGATGTGTATGTCCCTGCCACCTGGCCTCAGTAGAGCCCAGGACACCACAGGCCCACCCCCGCAGGTGCCACCGCGTCCTGGGGCAGGCTCCACGGGGGGTGATGGGGACGCATCAGGGAGCGTGGTAGAGGCAGACTTCTGCTTGCCTTGCGGCATTGGCACCTGATGGCTTCCTGAGGAGGCCTGAGGTGGAGAGAGGCAGCCACGGAGCTGAGTCACCGACACCCCCTGCCGATCTCTGAGGCTGTGCTATGGCCACATTCCACCACTGGAGAGCTACCAGAGACACTCTTTCCAGAAACCCTCCCGGTGTCCCTCCCCTCTTCCTTCCTTCTCAAACCCCTAAATTATAAATGCATGGCCAGTGTTGGGTCTTTACTGAGTCCAGGCTTTCTACCAGCTCCTCATTTAACCCTTAAATCAAACCCATCACATCGAGCAGTCATCCTTTAGTCTGGTGATGGAGGAATCCAAGGCTCAGAGAGGGCAGAGAACTTGCCCAGAGTCTCCCAGCTCCTGGAGCTGAAGTGTAAGCCCGAATGGCCCAACTTCAGATGGCCTGGGTCTTCTCCATCTCTGTAGGCACTTGGTAAACAAGCTGTCCTTGACTGATCCTGTTTCCGTTCCAAGAAGTCTTGGATAGAGGAGTGGGGCTGCTCAGATGACAATCCCACGGGGGCCAGCTAGGCCCTTGGGGTCACTGTGGTCTACCCACATTCTGTAGATTCAGGAACCGGGTTATTTTTCCCCAGTGTCTCCAGTTTGGTTTTTTTTTTTTTTTAAGATTTTATTTATTTATTTGACAGGCAGAGATCACAAGTAGGCAGAGAGGCAGGCAGAGAGAGAGGAGGAAGCAGGCTCCCTGCTGAGCTGAGAGCCTGATGCTGGGCTCGATCCCAGGACCCTGGTATCATGACCTGAGCCACCCAGGTGCCCCAGTGTCTCCAGTTTTGATACAGGTTAGAGATAGCTACCAAACTTACAAGAGACTGAGGTATAAACCTGAGGTAATTTGTTCACATACAGTAAGGAGAAGGACAGTCAAGTGTGCTAAAGATGTGTGTTCGCCTCTAGACGTGGCATATGGGAACCGCAGAACCACAGCTCAAGGCTGAATGGCCTTCCTGGTCTGTAACCGGATATCTCCGCTGTCATCAGACAGAGAGGTCACAAGAGCTGGAGTCCTTGGGTCCATGGGTTAGGGTGCCATCTTCCTGGGTGCTGGGTCTGTGTTCTCACTCACCACCAGCTTTTTTAAACAACCCCTCTCTTCAATAAGCCCTTTCGTTGGACAAGGCCTAATGTCACCTGTGGGGTGGTAGTTCATTCTGGTTACATTCTGGAGCCTGCCGCTTCTACTGCCCTTAGGTTCAAGCTGCGTTCTTGCATTGATGCCTTAGCCGGTCTCCCCACTGTCACTCAGGCTGCCAGCAGCCTCTTCTCCACACAGCAGCCTGAAAGGATCCCGGGAGAGCAGAAGTTAGGCTGGGTCCTCTGCCGGCTCAAAGGCCTCTGCTGGTTTCTCATCACACTGGAGACAGAGTCCAGAGTCCTAACTCTGGAGAGTCAGCAAGGCCTGTGTGCCTGCCCTCTGCACAACCCTTAACCGGCCTCCTTCCACAGCCTTCCCTCTCTGTGCTCCAGCCCTGTGGCCCCTCTCTTATTCTCCCAGCATGCCAAGCGTGCTGACACCTCAGGGCCTTAGTACCTCCTGTTCCCTCTGCCCAGAAGGCACAAGCTTTCCTCCTGTCCTTCTTCCAGGTCTCTGTCCACATCTCACAGTATCAGAGAAACCTTCCCTCACCCCATGCTCCCATCTCTTGCTCCGTCCTTACTACTCTGCCTTATTTTTCTTTGACACGTATTGCTTGACCCTGCATTAGATATTTCATCATTAAATGATTACTTATTGAGCACCTACTATGCCCCAGGCACTGTCCGAGGCCTGGGGGCTGCCATAGTGAACCCAACAGATACCAACCTCTGCCCTCGAAGTTTGCGTTAATTGTACAAAGGATCGCTAGCCAGCCATCTCCCCTACTAGACCAAGCTCTGTGAAAGCTATGATTCCTACCTGTGTGTACACAGTAGGTGCCTAATAAATATTTTTGGAATGAATGCCGACCCTAAGGCGCCTTATTTGGACTTGGGTGTTTTCCAAGTGTTCTTCAGCTGAACAGGTACGGACCACCTCTGAGGTTGGATCACGTCTGCGGGCAACTGTCTTGCTGATTTTGCCCGTTCTTACCACTTTCCACCTGCAGAAGATGCTCTCTGCCCACAGAGGTGAAACACTGTCACACTCACCTGAACACCGACCACGTGTGGCCCGCACTTTCGAGTCATCCACTTAGTTGGGGTCCTCAGGGACTAGGGAACAAGGAAAGGGTCTTGGGAAGCCCGTGCTCCCACCCCCGCCCCCTGGGGCTCAGCAGGTGCTTGTGGATTGGGGTGAGTATGCAACCCGGATATTCTGTAAGCACCTGCAGTATGCACATAGGCCTTGAGCATGGTCCCGTTTTCCCCAACTTCCTGTGTTTTTCATGAGTGAGTCCAGCCAGAGAGGGTTGTGGGAGAGCATGGTGCCCAGCCCATGAGGCTTAGGTCTCTCCAGGTCTGTGAGCAAGAATCCTCTTGAGAACCCAGGAAGTCAACCCAAGGGAGCAGGTTTTCATGTGGCGACGGGTCCCGTCCAACTGTGTACCAGCCTGGGTTTCGCTGCTGGCCGGCAGGCACCAACATCGTCAACAGAGTGAGCAGGATCTGCACCATGGGGATGGTTTCCTGGTATCGCAGCGCGGGGCCTCGGCCAGCTCGGAGTGGCCTTGGGGCCTGGACTGGCTCTGTGCCCAAGCAGGGGCCTGGGAGCTCTGGCGTGGCCCTCCCGAGCCCGCCTCAGCCCCTGAGTAGGGTGGGTACAGACGGTGATCGCCGGGCCGTGGGGGTCCTTCCATGACCTCGTCCTCGTACTGGGGAGCTTCTGCCTCTGTCGTCCACCCCGCCACCCACACATTGCGGGTATGGCACAGAGATGCAGGCACGCTCTCCAGATTCCTCCCGAGAAACTCGATCTACAGGTGCCGGGTCCAGGCTGCGGGCGTGCCAAACCCCAGCTCTGTGCTCTTTCTCGTGGAGGAAAGAAGAGGGAGCGGGGTGGGGAGCCCTGAGCGCCAACGGCCCAGCTCTAGAAGACTCCTTACGCCCTGCATGGGAATGCCGTTGGCCGTGGCCCTGCGTGGAACCCTGGCTAGCAGGCCTCCTCCCACCAGCCGGACCTCTTCAAGCTCCAGGCCTCCCTGGGCTCTGCAGTCCCTTCCTCACCCACCTCCCGCCCTGTGGGTTTTGGACAGGCGGACGCTTGTCACCCGTGTATGCTTTTTTTGTTTGTCGAGGTGAGATGCACACAGTATAACCATGATTTAAAACAGTACTGTCCAGCGATGTTTAGTACGTTCATGATGCTGTGTGGCCACTGCTTCTGGCTAGTTCCAGAACATTCTTTCCCCTGCAAAGAGGCCCTGACTCATTACCAGTCATTCCTGCTTCCCCCCCACCTTCCCTGGCCGCTGGCAGCCACCAGGATGCCTCCTGTCTATGGAGTCACACATTCTGGCTTTATCGTATCAGTGGCTCATACCACATGTGACCTTGAATTATATCTGGTTTCAGCATCAGTGTTTCATTTGAGGTTTGTCTAGGTTGTAGCATGTGTCAATCCTCGATTCTTCTTTATGGCTGAATAATGTTCCATTGTGTGTGTGGCCCACAGCTGGCTTACCCGTTCATCCACCGATGGGCCTGGGGGTCCGTCCACGTATGTTTTTGCAAAAGTAATAAAACAACAGTAAGGAGATTCAAAAGAAAGGGAAATTCATAAGCATGTCACCCGAAACACAGACACATTTTCAATTTTCTGGGTTCCTTTTCCTCCCTTCTCCCGCACATGCCTGTATAGTATGTTCTAGATTCACTGTTAGGACAGATACAGTTGGTGCTCTTCATTTCAGTTGCCATCGCAGACCTTTTTCCTTGCCTCTCCTGCCATGGTCCTCCTGGCCAGCATCTTTGACGGCCGCATAGTTCTCCCCAGGAGCCCCAGCAGGGGAGGCCGTTTCCTGCCTCCTTGCCTTACCCCCCCCCCCCCGTGACAAGCTGGTGCCGTGGGGATCTGACAGCTGGTGCCGTGGGCCAGCCTGGAAGTTCAGGATTGATTGATTCGCTGCCTTTGGACTTGCCGAGACTCCTCTTATCCAGTTGGTGGCCCAGGGTTTCAGGACTTTTCAAATGGACAGGAGAGGAGGAGGAGGTCCAGCAACATAAAACAGGAAGTCTGTGAGCCATTGTGGCTTTAGAAATAGGGCTAAGTTCTTTTGTCGGCTGGCCTGTGAGGCGTGGGGATTTACCTCTCCCTCGGCATCCGGTTCAGTTCCGTGAAATTGCACACAGGGAATGGCGATTAGGTTGCACTAGGAGACACAAGCCCTGATTCCTTTTAGAATCCTTTCCAAGTTCCTTGGCTGCACTCCAGTCGAGGTCCAGGTGACAAGCCTTCAGCCCTGCGGGCCATGCGGAAATCTGAGCACCTTTCAGCCCCCATAGCCAGTTCAAAGACCAGGAAGCCCGGTGGGAGGTTGCTTTGACATTTGATCTTCTTCTCCTAAAAAACGATGGTGGGGTGGGGGCTCTGAGGTCCAAGACTTTGAGAGCGATGCGGGAAGAGGGGGCCACCAACTCATGAGAGGAAGCTGACTAAGGCCAGCCTGCTGCGGGAAATCCCTTACTACAAGCAACTTTGATGTTCATCTCTACAGACAAGTGACAGAGATGGTCGTAATAAATAATATATGCCTTCTAACACATAAAATGGACACAGGGACTAATATATTATGACCTGGAAAAAGCAAACTGGGGACTGGCACGTGGGTGTGATCCTTGGTTCTAAGTGGACTGCCCCCAGCGGGAGGGGGGACCCTTTAATTTCTTGTATGTTTCTGGATTGCAATTTCTTATGGGCCTGTATAACACTTGAAATATTTCAAATTGAGATGGAACAAGCCATGCTTAAAAATGGCTGCTGGAAATCTGAGCCTGGAAGTTCTTTTGTATGGATTCTAGATTCCAAAATGTTGAGCTGTGATGCCTTTGAACACACAGCACCCTAATCTTGTGGAGGGCTCCGTGGAATGCAGACTACTGGGCCCCAGACCCAGAATTTCTGATTCAGGGGGTCAGGGGTAGGGCCCAAGCAGTCGCTTCTCCAGCAGGTGATGCTGACCTCCTGGTCCGGAGACACCCCCCCCACACACACTTTGAGAGCCACTCCTGTGACCATAATCATTGGAGAGCATCCCTGCCTCCTCTTCCTCCTGGAGAAACTTCTTGGGACTTCCATCCCTGCTCTTGACCCAAGGAGCTCACATTATTTCATTTGCAGCATTTGAAGTTGTTCATCCCCACACGGGGCTTCCTGCCTCCCCACATGCTTCCTGCAGCTCGGGGGAGGATGCCTGCCGTCCGGGCCCCCTCTGGGGGGCTGGGCTCCTCAGGCTGCCCCACAAAGCCATAATCGGTGCCTGCCATGGTATTCCCTGGCTCACTGCTTTTTTGCACTAGACACTCAAGATTCCAGTCCGTGTCCCTTGGTTTTAAAAGGGGGTTGGAGAAGGCCGGGAGCTGAGTGTCTTAAGCACCTATTATGTGTCTTAAGCACCTACTATGTGTGCCCAGTGCCGTGTCAATTGCTTTAACATCTCAATTCCACATCGAAGTCCTGAGCGTTGCCTTTCTCCTCCTTCTCCACCCCCGGGTGCTTTGAGAGCATCACCTCTATCTGCAGGGTGGGAGAGGCAGACCAGCCTTCTAACCCCCCTGGCGGCCAGCCCATTGAGTCTCTGGGGTGACCTTTCTCGTCTCACACATCCCTCTGGGGGAGGCCAGAGTATAAGCCACTCCCACTCAGACCTCTGGGCCGAAAGCCTGGGCTCGGTCAGATTTCGGCTCCCGGTGATGATGGAGGCAGGTGGCGGGGGAATCACTCCAGGCCGATGGGCTCTGGAGCGAGCGAGCCAGCGAATGTCTTGCAGGTACACCAGGGCTCCTGGGAGAACCCTTATTTCCCTGTGGAGGTCCCTCTAGGCACCTGCTCAGGGAGGGGAGGCTTCACTGCTGAGGCCCCCCAGTTCCCCCAGGGGCCCCAGCCAGGTCGGGGCAAGAAGGGCCCAGTGTACCTGAGCCTTTCCCCTGGGCTCCCGTGAACTGTTCGCGTGGAGCTGACCCAGTGCGGCTCTCTGCTCTGCCATCCTGGTCCCTGTCTCTGGGGTACCAGGCGGGCCCAGTCTGATGGGCGCCCAGCCCCCAGTGTAGGCTCCTCGGCCACTCTCTGTCTCGGTAGACTTTTGGTTAGATCTCCGTGTGTCACTGTGTGTCACTGCGTGTCACTGAGGGCCCTCTGAGAACAGGGCTTCTCACCCGAACAAGGCACAGGTAGTTGCCACCACTGCCTTGCCTGGGGCTGCAGCGTGACTCTTTATTTTAATTTTTAGTCTCTGTATGAATGTAATGCTGATTTCCCAGGGGCAAGGTTCAACTGATTTGAGCGCTTTCTGAAAGTGCCATGAGTAATTTGGGTCCTTCTGTAGGTGTTTACGACAGGTGCCTTCTTGGTCTTTTGAGGTCAGAGGCTAGAGCTCTGGACCGTGCGGGATTTTCTCTCCAAAAATCACTCGTCAGAACTTCCCAGAAGGGACCAACGCCTTCTGTTGGTTCTAGGGGAAGAGGCTTACTTTAAACACAGCCCTCCTGGGTGTCCCCAGACGTCTCTCCTCAAGCGGGCAGGTGGGATGGGGTTGGGGACGCGCGTCCTGGCAGCGGTGGCACCCCCCGTCAGGGGCCCCGGGGCCAGGCTGGCAGGGAGCACATCCCGCCAAAGCGTGTTCCCGCGTCCCGGCTCCCAGGAGCCCGAAACCCTAATGAGCAGGCAGAGCCGGTCAGCCACACACTGCTCTGATGTAGCCCCAGACCGCTCCGGGGTGCTTCTCTTACAAAATTCTGGGCTGTAGCCACCGACGTGTGAGGTGGGGGAGGTGGAGGGAGGGAGTTTTTTTGATCTGCAGGTGAAAGGAGGCTTTATAAATAGGTCAACTTGTTCCGCATCCTGAATTTCATTCTTTCCCCATCTTGGGTCAAAACAATGGTTTTACTGTTCTGGGGTCAGTCAGATACACGCAGGGGGGCTTGGGCTAAAAGGAGGTGAGTGTGTGACTGCCACTTTCTGGTGGCCCCCCTCGGCGCGTGCCCGCCCCCTCCCACCCCCGCCATGTCTGTCTGTCACTGGTCACTTTGGATGTGTCTCTGTGAGAGGACTACTCCTTCGACAGATTTTTTTTTTTCTTAACAAGATAAAAGGATGCTTTTTAGTAGAGGTGGGCTCCAGGGCTGATGAATCCCAAAGGGCTTTTTGGGAAGATGGCTGTAACTGAAGGACTGGTAGGTCCTGCCCGTCCTGCCCGTGCCAAGGGTGGCAACGCCAAGGTCCTCCTTCCTTGTCCGGCCTCCCCCAAGCACAGAACCGCTGTACAGACACTGTGGGTTTCAGGGTTCAGGACAGAGCTGTTCTGTTCTTATTTGGGGCCAGTGGAGACCATAGCTACCCTATTTTTTACCGGGCAAAATAAAATTGTGACTTAGAGACAGTATAATTGGACGTCTTGGGAGAAATCATTGTAGAAATAACTTCCCTCTTTGGGATGGCCCCAGGGCTGTACGCAGGGATTCCCATCCTTTATTTTATTTTATTTTTTTCCATCCTTTATTTTAAATGCCCTCCTGCCAACTCTGGATCCTTCCAGTGTATGTTCCGGGTAAATCAAACATCTGTCCTGTGCTTGCGTTAGAAGAGGGGACACGAGTGGAGAGCCTTTAGGAACTGGTTTGAGAACAGCTTGTTTGTGGAAGGGTGAAGTCGGTATTTTTTCATTCTTTATTCTTTTTGGTGTGTGCTTAAAAATCATTTCATGACCAAAGTAAGACATGCATTTAAAAAAATTTTTAATTCAAAAAATGTTCAAAGTCAGGACGCCTGGGTGGCTCAGTCGGTTAACGTCTTGATCTCAGCTCAGATCACAATCTCAGGCTCATGAATGAGTTCAAGCCCCACTTTGGGCTCCATGCCAGGCATGGAGCCTTTAAAAAAAAAAAAAATGCAGGGGCGCCTGGGTGGCTCAGATGGTTAAGTGTCTGTCTTCCACTCAGGTCATGATCTCCAGGTCCTGGGATGGAGCCCCACGTCGGGCTCCCTGCTTAGTGGGGAGTCTGCTTCTCCCTCTCTCTCTGCATCTCCCCCAGCTTGCGTTCCCTCTCTCTCTCTGTCCCCCCCCCTCAAATGAATAGTAAAATCTTAAAAAAAAAAAAAAGTTCAAAGTAAACGCATCTTTCCTCCCACCCCACCCTCCAAGATCAACCATTGTGAAAGGTTCGCTGTTTATTCCTTTAAACCTTTCTCTATGCCTACAAACAGGTAAATGCGCACAGATAGAATCTTCTTAAATTCTGTTCTTACAGAAATGGGATCACGTATTGTTCTCCAATTTACTTTTTAAAATGTAACGGCATCATGTTGCATTTGATAAGTCAGCAGTCTGAGGGGCTCCCTCTTTCTCTCCAAGGCTGGGGGGTCACAGGGCAGTGAACACATCCCTGTGTAGGGCTCTTGGGTTTCCTAGACAGGATCCTGCGGCAATGGGGGTTTGCTGGGTATGTGACACTTGGGGGTGTATCTTGGACACACCCCCACACCTGTGCATGAGTGACTTTCTCCCACATTCTCTCGAGATCCCCCCCAACCTTTTTAGCTCTGGGCATCCCACATGGCTCCCTGTCCCCTCTCACGGATGGTCCTCTGTCAGCGTCCCTTGACTCTGTGACTCACAGAGGGAGATGAGAACACGGCACATCTGAAACCTGCTGTCTGTAGCAGCGATAAGAGCAGGAGGCTTTGGAAAGCTCATCTGCTTCCAGCCCACCTGGAATGCCATCATACACAGGTGGCTCTGATGGGTCTTGGAGCCACGGGCCATCCCACCCCATAGTGGATGCAGAGTGGACTAGGTGGGATGCTTTTGCCTATTAGAGGGTCTCAGAAGCATCCCCTTTTGCAGTGACCCATGAACTGACTTTTGACCCCTCGGAGATGATGCATATTGGCATTAATGAGGGAGAGATAAGGGGTGTTCAGTCGATGGAAAGGGGCCCCACTAGCTCAAACCATAGGGCTTAGTGGCATCTGGCCTGATAGCAGACCCCTCTGAGTCCCCCACCCCTAGTCCCACAGCTTTTCATCTTATCCACACGCAAAGTAAATACCAAATCTTAAAACTTCTAGGGTGTGTTTGCTCATGTTCCTCTGTGTCCCTCTTCTGGGTCAAACAAGTCCGTTTACAGGGCCAAGGTGTGACATGCAGGTGTCCCTGCCCTGTGGCTGTGAGTCCTGCTTCCCTGGCCCTGTATGTGCCCCCACCGCCCCCACCCAGCCCTCCAGTGCTGGAGACACACTCACACCGCGTGCTTGGCTGTGACGTTGGGGGCGGGTGCTCCTCTCTCTGTCCCTGTGGCACACGGGGGCCCGTGCTGTACCGGGCTTGGGGTGGGGGGAGTGGTGAGTGGGAGGAGGGACCTGGCTGAGCCGGGAGCAGAGGGAAGTAGAACCTCGGGGGTCTGCTCAGACTGTGACCCCCCCACCCCAGCTGCTCCTCCCTGGGGGCAGACAACCGCGTGGCCCAGCTGACCAGGGAGAAGCCAAGGCCATGTCCACATGGCATGTCTGGAACCGTCTTGGGCGACTTTGACCACGCAGAGCCCCGCGCCAGCACTGGCCCTAGAACTCGACCCCAAACAAGGCACAGTTCTGTGTTAGGACTCGCGCGCTCTCGGACAGTTGTGTCAAGAGCGTCCTTTCTCTTGGGCCCTTTCCAACCCACCCTCTTATGGTTCTTTTTCTCCTCGGACCCTTTTTGGTCTTTAATCCGATTTTACCTGTAGAAAAATGTTGCTGGGAGCTTCCAACCCAGAACGACGTGGAAGAAGAAGAGTCCTGGGATCCCTGAGTGGCTCAGTCGGTTAAGGCGCTCCCTTGGGCTCAGGTTATGATCCCAGGGTCCTGGGATCAAGTCCCACATCGTGCTCCTTGCTCAGCAGGGAGTCTGCTTTTCTCTCTGCCTCTGCCTGCCTCTCTGCCTACTTGTGCTTTCTCTCTCTCTCTGACAAATAAATAAAAAAATAAATAAAATCTTTTTTTTTTAAAAAGAAGAGTCCTATAGTTCGAGCTCCTTTGAGCATTGCTTTGCTTCCATTTCAGTGCCTGTGCACACAGGGGTGCGTGTGTGTGTGCATGCGTGTGTCTATATGTACACAGTGCATCCTTACTCCTGGTTGCGGTACCCATCCTGCTGCCTTTGTGCCTGTCCAGGAGGGCAACGATCCTCCCACCCACCCAGTGGGCAGATCCCTGCCTCCCCCTCCGCGCCCAAGCCTCGGGTCACACTGGAGTCCTTCTCACCCCTGCTCCAAGTGTGGCTTTGGTCTTCGGGGAGCCCCAGGGACGGAGGACAGGCGGAACAGTGTGTTACTTGGGCAATCAGAGGTTGGCGGGGCGGGAGGGGTACAACACCCGGAATTGTCCTGAGGGCTGGCTGGGGACGGCCGTGATAGGGACAGGCAGAGGTGGTCTTGGGGGCCTTGATGTGTGTCTGAGCTTTCGGGACGAGAGCTCCTGCGGAGGGAATGAGGGAGCCGCTGCCCGGCACCGCCTGGACTTGCATGGGGCGCCCCTCCTGCTCCTTAGCCCTGACGCTGCAGCCGCCGGGGCTCTTGGCGTGCGTGTGGCTGCGTGACTTGTAGGAGGTGGGGATGGCGGCAGGGCCATGTCTGTCCTCCGCCTCTCCTGTTCTAGGCCCGTGGGTCACTCCGCAACCACAGCCACACCCCTGCAGCTTTGTTTCTCCCGAAGGGACAAGGTCTGGGTCCTCCTGATTCATGGGGACGCACTAAGGACGCACTAAGGCCCTGACGCTCCCAGGACAACCCTAGGCCCTGGAAGGCCTGGACGTCTGCATTTGCCTCTCAGAAGGCAAGAGCTGGGGCCCATGCTGCTGCTTCTGGTGCCTCCCTGAAGCTCGGTACCCACTAGGGACTCCCTCCTTGGCCCAGTGTTGACAGGAGGTGCACAGGCCAAAGCAGTGTTTTTGTGACTCCACACCTGGGGGGTGACGCAACATGTCTGGGCATCTTAGAGATCGTGTCGGCCGATTTGCCTGGGGTTAGAACGGGGGTCAGCAAACTATCAACCCTGGGCCAAATCTGGCCCACTGTCTGTTTTTTGTAAATAAAGTTTTATTGGAACATAGCCATACCCATTCATTTCTATATTGTCAGAAAAGCCTAGAATATTTACTGGCCCCTGATAAAACACGTTTGCCAGCCCCTGGCTTGGAAGGGACTTTACATTTGATCTGCTCAGACACTTGGGTCTTGGCTCAAAGACAGCGTCTATCACAGGGCCAAGCGCAGCAACCAAGAAGATGGATAACAGTGATCTTTGTTCGGTGTACAGAACACAGCCTGGAAGATAAAAATAAAAGCAAAACAAAAGGGAAAATGCCAGTTGTACTAGGTCCTTCTGGAACATTGTCTCGGTGGAGCCTTAGGAAGCGTGGGACACCCGTCTTAATGGAGGAGCAGACGGAGCTTCGGGAAAGCTAAGGCAGAGTCCTAGGCAGTGGCCCGAGGCGCTGTTTGGGTGAGCAAGCTCCCCCCAGGACTGGAAGCCCCAGCAGCCGCACTGGTGGAGGAGGACAAAGTAGGGAGGTGCAAATGAGGGGAAGAACCCTATTAGTCATCCCCAAGACGGGGCTAGCGGAGCTCCAGGAGACCCACAGAAGGGCGGATCTCTGCGGCCACATTTAAAAATGGAAGGAAGGAGGGGGGCAGCTGGGTGGCTTCGCAGCCTTGCATGGCAAGGAGGTGGCTCGGTATGGAAAACAGGAGGTCTGTGAGAAGGAAGTGTCGGCTCTGACCATAGCCTGGACGCAGGGTGGGAACAGGCAGGTGGCAGGTGTGTCGAGAGTGGCTCCAGGGTTGCTACGGTGGTTGGCCCCATGGGGGCGAGTCTGAAGGCAGGATGGCCCAGAAGCAGCAGTGGGCTGGCCCCGGCCCCTGGCCAGGCTCTGGGGTGCCCTTGCATGGGAGCCTCCCACGGGGCTGCGCACGCTCTTTCCTGTCCCCCTTCCTCCCAGGGACTCCTGCAGCTCAGGGTCACGTGGTCCAGGGGCCAGAAAGGACCCTCCGCCTCAGACAGTTCCCTGGGTCTTGGGCACAGGAAGGTGGGAGCTTAGCACAAAGGACTTTTCTGGAGGCAATGGAGCAGGGAGAGCTTGTGGAACGAACCCGAACAGACAGCCGAGGTGGCACTGTGAGGTTACGGTGTCTTTTCTGATGGCTCGCTCTGAGGCTGCATGGACCTCGCGGCTGCCGGATCCCTCCCCACATCCGTCTTCCGCCTGCGCGACACTTTGTCCCGGATGGAGATGACGTGCGGGGCCCCTAGTCTAGCTCGGGGGTTGGCCAACCAGGGAACAGCCTATTCTTACAAATAAAGTTTTATTGGAACTCAGCCATGCTCACTGATTTATGCACTGTCCGTGGCTGCTTGCGGAGCTGAGTAGTTGTGAGAGGCTGCCTGGCCACAAACGTGGAACACTCACCTCCTGGCGCCGTCCACAAGACCTTTGCCGATCGCCGTCTCGCTGCAGTGGG
>RCUC01069852.1:0-12812 GCA_003697995.1 Taxidea taxus jeffersonii | reverse complement strand
TATGAACAAATATTTGTTAGCAAGTTTTTTCAGGAAAAACTAGCATAACTATTTTAAAACTGCACTTAAATAAATCCAATTAGTTGTTTATTTTTGTGGTTTTTAAATAAACATATAATGTATTATTAGCCCCAGGGGTACAGATCTGTGCATCACATGGTTTACACACTTCACAGCACTCACCATAGCACATACCCTCCTCAATGTCCATAACACCACCACCCTCTCCCTACACTCCTCCCTCCGGCCCCCCTCAGTTTGTTTTGAGACATTAAGAGTCTCTTTTGGTTTGTCTCCCTCCTGATCCCATCTTGTTTTATTTATTCTTTCCCTACCCCCCCCGGCCCCCCCCCCATTGCATTTCCACTTCCTCATACCAGGGAGATCATATGATAGTTGTCTTTCTCTGATTCACTTATGTCCCTAAGTGTAGTACCCTCTAGTTCCATCCACGTCATCGCGAATGGCAAGATTTCATTTCTTTTGGTGGCTGCATAGTATTCCATTGTATATATACACCACTTCTTCTTTATCCATTCATCTGTTGATGGACATCTAGGTTCTTTCCATCGTTTGGCTATTGTGGACATTGCTGCTATAAACATTCGGGTACACGTGCCCCTTCGGATCACTACGTTTGTATCTTTAGGGTAAATACCCAGTAGTACAATTGCTGGGTCATAAGGTAGCTCTACTTTCAACTTTTTTGAGGAACTTCCATGCTGTTTTCCAGCGTGGTTGCACCAGCTTGCATTCCCACCAACAGTGTAGGAGGGCTCCTCTTTCTCTGCATCCTCCCCAGCATCTGTCATTTCCTGACTTGTTCATTTTAGCCATTCTGACTAGTGTGAGGTGGTATCTCATTGTGGTTTTGACTTGTATTACCCTGATACCAAGTGATGTGGAGCACTTTTTCATGTGTCTGTTGGCCATCTGGATTTTTTTTTTTTTGTATTTTTTTTTTATTTTTTTTATTTTTTTTTTTTATTTTTTTTTTTTCTTTATGGATTTTTTTTTTTTTAAACAGAAATGTCTGCTCATGTCCTCTGCCCATTTTTTGATTGGATTATTTGCTCTTTGGGTGTTTTTGGGTGTTGAGTTTGCTAAGCTTTTTATAGATTTTGGATACTAGTCCTTTATCTGATATGTTGTTTGCAAATATCTTCTCCCATTCTTTCAGTTGTCTTTTGGTTTTGTTAACTGCTTCCTTTGCTGTGCAAAAGCTTTTGATCTTGATGAAGTCCCAATAGTTCTTTTTTGCCCTTGCTTCCCTTGCCTCTGGCAATGTTCCTAGGAAGAAGTTGCTGTGGCTGAGGTCGAAGAGGTTGCTACCTATGTTCTCCTCAAGGATTTTGATGGATACCTTTCTCACATTGAGTGTTGAAATCCAATTAGTTTTTTAAAAATCCCTATGACCCTGCATAAGTCACTGGATATATATTATTTTATTATATTATGTTTATTTTTTGACTTAACATACAATATATTATTTGTTTCAGGGTTACAGGTCTGTGATTCATCAGTCTTACACAATTCACAGTGCTCGTCATAGCATCATACCCTCCCCAATGCCCATCCCAGCCACGCTAAGCCTCCCACCCTCCTTTCCCTTCAGCAACAATCAGTTTGTTCCCTGAGATTAAGAGTCTCTTTGGTTTGTCTCCCTCTCTGCTTTAGTATTGTTTCATTTTTCCTTCCCTTCCCCTATGATCCTCTGTCTTGTTTCTCAAATTCCTCATATTTTTGAGATCAAATGGTAATTGAGTTTCTTTGATTGACTTATTTTGCTGAGCATTTTGCCCTCCCTCTAGTTCCATCCACATTGTTGCAAATGGCAATATTTTGGTTTTTTTGATGTGTGTGTGTGTGTGTGTGTGTGTGTGTGTGTGTGACATTTTCTTTATCCATTCCTCTGTTGATGAACATCTAGGCTCTTTCCATAGTTTGGCTATTGTGGACATTGCTGCTATAAACATTCAGGTGCATGTGCCCCTTTGGGACACTACATTTGTATCTTTGTGGAAAATATACAACAGTGCAATAACTGGGTCATAGGGTAGCTCTATTTTCAATGTTTTGAGTAACATCCATACTGTTTTCCAGAGTGGCTGCACTTGCTTGCATTCCCACCAACAGTGTAGGAGGGTTCCCATTTCTCCAAATCCTCACCAACACCTGTTGTTTCCTGACTTGTTAATTTTAGCCATTCTGACTGGTATGAGGTGGTATCTGACTGTGGTTCTGATTTGTGTTTCCCTGATGACAAGATGTTGAGCACGTTTTCACATGTCTGTTGGTCATTTAGATGTCTTCTTTGCAGAAATGTCTGTTCATGTCTTCTACCCATCTTTTTTTTAAATTTAATTTAATTTTTTCATTGTACCAAGATTCTTTGCTTATGCACCACACCCAGTGCACTATGCAATACATGCCCTCCTTAATACCCACCACCAGTCTCACCCAACCCCCCATACTCCTTCCCTCCAAACCCCTCAGTTTGTTTCTCAGTGTCCACAGTCTGTCATGTCTTGATCATATAATTTGCTCATTGAGTTTGATATGTTCTTCATAGGTTTTGGATATTTGCCCTTTATCTGAAATGTCATTTTCAATTATCTTCTCCCATTCTTCCGGTCGTCTCTTGGTTATGTTGACTATTTCCATTGCTGTGCAAAAGCGTTTTATCTTGATGGAGTTGCAATAGTTCATTGTTGCCTTTGCTTCTCTTGCCTTTGCCAATATTTCTAGGAAGAAGTTTCTGAGGTTGCTGCCTGTGTTCTCCTCAAGGATTTTGATGGATTCCTTTCTCACAATGAGGTCTTTCATCTATTTTGACTCTATTTTTATGTGTGGTGTAAGGAAATGGTCCAGTTTCATTCTTCTGCATGGGGCTGTCCAATTTTGCCAGCACCATTTGTTGAGGAGACTGTCTTTTCTCCATTGGACATTCTTTCCTGCTTTGTCAAAGATTAGTTGACCTTAGAGCTGAGGGTCTATTTCTGGACTCTCTAATATGTTCCATTGGTCTCTGTGTCTGTTTTTGTGCCAGTACCATGCTGTCTTGATGATTACAGCTTTGTAATGGGCTTGAAGTCTGGAACTGTGAGGTCACCAGCTTTGATTTTCTTTCTCAACATTCCTCTGGATATTCAGGGTCTTTTCTGGTTCCATATAAATTTTAGGATTATTTGTTCCATTTCTTTGAAAAAAGTTGATGGCATTTTGGTAGGGGTTGCTTTAAATGTGTGGATTGCTCTAGGTAGCATAGACATTTTCACAATATTTGTTCTTCCAATCCATGAGCATGGAACATTTTTTTTTTTCTTTGTGTCTTCCTCAATTTCTTTCATGAGAATTTTATGGTTTTCTGAGTACAAATTCTTTGCCTCTTTGGTTAGATTTATTCCTCAGTATCTTATGGTTTTGAGTGCAGTTGTAAATGGGATTGGTTCCTTGATTTCTATTTCTTCTCTCTTATTGGTGTACAGAAATGCAACTGATTTGTGTGCATTGATTTTATATCCCAACACTTCATTAAATTCCTGTATGAGTTCTAGCAGTTTTGGGGTGGAGACTCTTGGGATTTCCACATAAAGTATCATATCATCTACAAAGAGTGAGAGTTTGACTTCTTCTTTGCTGATTCAGATGCCTTTTATGTCTTTTTACTATCTTATTGCTGAGGCTAGGACTTCTAGTATTATGTTGAATAACAATGGTGATAGTGGAGAGCTTTGCAGTGCTCCTGACCTTAAAAGAAAAGCTCTCAGTTTTTCCCCATTGAGAATGACATTTGTTGTGGGCTTTTCTTAGATGGCTTTTGTGATATTGAGGTATGTACCCTCTATCCCTACACTGTGAAGAGTTTTGACTGGGAAAGAAAGATGTATGTTGTCAAATGCTTTTTCTGTGTCCATTGAGAGCATCATATCATTCTTGTTCTTTCTTTTATTAGTATGTTGTATTACATTGATTGATTTGCAGATGTTGAGCCAACCTGGCATCCCAGGACAAAAATCCCACTTGGTCATGGTGAATAATCCTTTTAAGGAGATTTTTTAAAAGATTTTATTTATTTATTTGATAGAGATCACAAGTAGGCAGAGAGGCAGAGAGAGAGAGGAGGAAGCAGGCTGTCCGCAGAGCAGAGAGCCCAATGTGGGGCTCGATCCCACGACCCTGGGATCATGACCCGAGCCAAAGGCAGCGGCTTTAACCAGGTGCCCCATGGTGAATAATCCTTTTAAAGTACCATTGGGTCATACTGGCTAGTATTTTGGTGATAATTTTTGCATCCATGTTCATCAGGGATATTGGTTTGTAATTCTCCTTTTTGATGAAGTCTTTGTCTGGTTTTGGGGTCATGGTAATGTCGGCCTCATAAAATGAGTTTGGGAGTTTTCCGTCTATTTCTATTTTTTTCAAACAGTTTCAGAAGAATAGGTATTAATTCTTCTTTAAATGTTTGGTAGGATTCCCCTGGGAAGCCATCTGGCCCTGGGCTCTTGTTGGAAGATTTTGATTACTGCTTCAATTTCCTTATTGGTTATGACTCTATTCAGGTTTTCTATTTCTTCCTTGTTCACCTTTTGTGGTTTGTACATCTCTAGGAATGCATCCATTTCCTCCAAATTGTCTAATTTGCTAGCATATAGTTGCTCATAATATGTTCTTATAATTGTTTGTATTTTTTTAGTGTTGGTTGTGATCTCTCCACTTTCATTCATGATTTTAATGTGGGTCCTTTCTCTTTTCTTTTTGAAAAGTCTGGCCAGGGTTTTATCAATCTTATTAATTCTTTTGAAGAACCAGCTCCGACTTTCATTTGATTTCTGCTTTGATCTTTATTATTTTTATTTTCCTGCTGGATTTAGGCTTTATTTGCTGTTCTTTCTTCAGGTCCTTTAGGTTGTGTATTCGGGAGTTTTCTTGTTTCTTGAGAAAGTCTTATATTGCTATATACTTTCCTCTTAGAATTGTCTTTGCAGCATTCCAAAGATTTTGAATAGTCGTGTTTACATTTTGTTTCCATGTTTTCCATTTTGTGTTTTCATTTGTTTCCATGATTTTTTTTATTTTTATTTTTTTTAAAGATTTTATTTTTTTATTATTATTTTTTAATTTATTTGTTAGAGAGAGAGAGAGAGCGAGCAAGCACAGGCAGACAGAGAGGCAGGCAGAGGCAGAGGGAGAAGGCTCCCAGCCAAGCAAGGAGCCCGATGTGGGACTCGATCCCAGGACGCTGGGATCATGACCTGAGCTGAAGGCAGCCGCTTAACCAACTGAGCCACCCAGGCGTCCCTCCATGATTTATTTTTAAAATTCTTCTCTAGTTTCCTGGTTGAGCCATTCATTCTTTGGTAGGATGCTCTTTAGCCTTCATATATTTGACTTTTTTCCAATTTTCCTCTTGTGACTGAGTTCTAGTTTCAAAGCATTGGGGTCTGAAGATATGCAGGGCATGATTCCAGTCTTTTGGTAGCAGCTGAGACCTGATTTGTGACCCAGAATGTGATCTATTATGCAGAATTTCCATGTACCCTAGGGAAGAATGTGTATGCTGTTGCTTTGGGATGGGATGTTCTGAATATATCTGTGATGTCCATCTGGTCCAGTGTGTCATTTGAGGCCTTTATTTCCTTGTTGATCTTTTTCTTAGATGTTCTGTCCATTTCAGGAAGGGGAGTGTTAAAGGCCCCTACTATTACTGTATTATTTTTGATGTATTTCTTTGATCTTGCTATTGATTGGCTTATATAATTGGCTGCTCCATTGTTAGGGGGATAGGTATTTAGAATTATCAGATCTCCTTGTTGGAATAACCCTTTAAGTATAATATAGCATCCTTCCTCATCTTTTATTATAGTCTTTTGTTTAAAATCTAATTTGTCTGATATAAGGATTGCCACCACAGCTTTCTTTTGATGTCCCTTAGCATGGTAAATTGTTTTCCACCCCCTCACTTTAAATATGGAGATGTCTTTGGGTGTAAAATGAGTCTCTTATAGATAGCATATTGATGGGTCTTGTTTTTGTTATTCATTCTGATACACTGTGTGTTTTGATTGGGGCCTTTAGCCCATTTACATTCAAGGTAACTAGTGGATATATGAATTTAGTGCCATTGTATTGCCTGTAAGGTGACTGTTACTGTATATTGTCTCTTTTCCTTTCTGGTCTATGTTACTTTTAGGCTCTCTCTTTGCTCAGAGGACCCCTTTCAATATTTCCTGTAGGGCTGGTTTGGTGTTAGCAAATTCTTTTAGTTTTTGCTTGTCCTGGAAGATTTTTATCTCTCCTATTTTCAATGACAGCCTAGTTGGATATCGTTCTTGGCTACATACTTTTCTCATTTAGTCTCAGAATATAGCATGCCTGTCCTTTCTGGCCTGCCAGGTTTCTGTGGCTAGGTCTCTGCCAATCTAATATTTCTACTGTTGTGGGTTATGGACCTCTTGTCCTAAGCTGATTTCAGGATTTTCTATTTGTCTCTGAGACTTGTAAATTTTACTATTAGATGACGGGGTGTTGACCTATTTTATTGATTTTGAGGAAGGTTCTCTGTGCCTCCTGGAATTTGATGCTTTTTCCTTCCCAAGATTAGGGATGTTCTCCGCTATACTTTGCTCTGATATACCTTCTACCACTCCCTCTTTCTTCTTCTTCTGGGATCCCAATTATTCTGATATTGTTTTGTCTTATGGTATCACTTATCTCTTGAATTCTCCCCCTCATGATCCAGTAGTTGTTTATCTCTCTTTTCCTAAGCTTCTTTATTCTCCATCATTTGGTCCTCTATATAACTAATTCTCTATTCTGCCTCATTTATCCTAGCTGTAAAAACCTTTATTTTTTTATTGCACCTCATTAATAGCCTTTTTTATTTCCACCTGGTTAGATTTTAGTACTTTTATTTCTCCAGAAAGGAATTCTCTAGTACCTTCTATGCTTTTTTCAAGCCCAGATAGTATCTTTATAATCGTCATTCTGAATTATAGTTCCAACATTTTATGAATGTCCATACTTATTAGGTCCCTGGAGTTAACTACTGCCTCTTTTTATTTATTTATTTATTTATTTATTTTTTTTGGAGCTGAGATTTTCCATTTTGTCATTTTGTCCAGAAAAGAATAGATGAATGAGAGAATAAAATGTTAAAAGGGTAACAATGACCCCAGAAAAAATACACTAAACAAATCAGAAGAGACCCAAACTGGGGAGGGGGGGAAATATGGTCAGGCTGGTGAATAGAACATATCCACACACTAGATTTTGAGTGTATGTTGGTCTGTTAGACAAAACTGCCTCCCGAAAATTTTAAAGAAAATAAAACTATATATATATATACATGTATATATATATATATACATGTATATATATATGTGTGTGTGTGTGTGTGTGTGTGTATACACACACACGAATAAGGGTAAATATGATGAAGGGAAGGAATATGACTGTAAATATGAAAATTGAAAAATATTTTTGAAGAGAAATTGGTTGAAAAAAGAAAGAAAAAAATTTTTTTAAAGATTTTATTTATTCATTTGATAGACAGAGATAACAAGTAGGCAGAGAGAGAGAGAGAGGAGAAAGCAGGCTGTCCACAGAGCAGAGAGCCCGATGCGGGGCTCGATCCCACGACCCTGGGATCATGACCCGAGCCGAAGGCAGCGGCTTTAACCCACTGAGCCACCCAGGTGCCCCAGAAAAAACTTTTTTAAAGGAGAAAATATGATTAAGCAGGAAACTAGAAGAAAGCCATACCCAAGATTTAGGATATATTTTGGTCTGTTAGAAGAAACTGTGTCTCAAATTTTAAAGAAAGAAAAGAAAAACATATATATATACAAAATAAGGTTAAATACATTAAAGGGATTGAAAATGAAAATTAAAAAAAATTTTAAAAAATGAATTAATAAGATGTTGGTTAAAATAGGAAAGAAGAAAAATTTAAGAATAAGTAGAAAAAATAAAGAAAAATTTAAAAATTAACTTTGAAAGGTTAAAGAATCATGAGAAGAAAAAACAAACAAACAAACATGAATCCTATGTGCTGTATTCTCCCAGCACAGGAGTTTTGTAGTTCTCATAGACTGGTAAACTTGGTCTTGGCTGGATTTTCTTGCTGATCTTCTAAGGGAGGGGCCTGTTGCAGTGATTTTCAAATATCTCCTCCAAGGTTGAATTGTACCAACTTTACCAGGGGCCAGTCTTAGTATTCTGCTTGGGTTTGCTTTCAGTATCTTTTGTTCCCTGAAAGCTTTCTGTATGGCTTTGGAGTATGCAAGCAAAAATGGCAGCCTCCCAATCTCCAGCCCTGGAGGAGCCAAGAACTTGGGGCCCCACTCCTCAGTGAGTCCTCAGATAAAATCAGTCAATCACTCCTATCTCCCTGGTCTCTGGATGCACTCTGTGCCCACCCAGCCTGTGGCTGAGCATTTATATCTCAGGCACACGACCCTGTTTGGAATTTCCAAACCCAGGAGATTCTTGCAGTATGCTCCAATATGACTCCTCCCGGGGAAGGAAGGGGAATCTTTATGGATCTGCCACCTCTTGGGCCCCTGCCAATTGTGCCATGGATCATATTTTATCACAAACCCAAGCTGAAAATCCAGTTCTCAGCTCCATCTTTGTGGCCAACTTTCCCACTGTGATACTTTGGAGCACTGCAACATGCAGGCACCCCTAGTTTTTCTGTGACCCTGAGTGTCCTGAGACCACACTGTTCCAGCGAGGGTTCCATGCCCTGCTTAGCCACTGGAGTGATGTCCCTCAGCAGAGAAGACTTCTAAAAGTTCTGACTTTGTGCTCCACTGATCTATCACTTGCTGGTAGCCAGCTGACAGAGGCTCCTTCCCCCACAGTCTATCTTCCCATATATCCCTCAGATTCACTTCTCCATATGTCCTAACTTCCAAAAATTGGCTACTTTTCTGTTCATAGAGTTGTTGCTATTCTTTTCTTTGATCTCCTGTTGAATTTGAAGGTGTTCGGAATGGTGTGATAGCTATCTAGTTGAATTCCTGAGACCAGAGGAAATTCAGGCCTCCTACTCCTCTGCCATCTTACTCCTTCTCCAGTTGTTTAATTTTTAGTTTTTTGAGGAATTTCCATATTATTTTCCATAGTGGCTATATAAATTTAGAATCCCACCAACAGATTACAAAGGTTCCCTCTTCTCCACACCCATACCAACATTTGTTATCCCTTGTCTTTTTTATTATGACCATACAACAGGTACAAGCATGGGGCTCATTTATGAAGTGCAGCTAGGATTCTGAGCTTGATCTCAGGGACTTGATTTATTAAAGAGATTACTGTGTGTGTGTGTGTGTGTGTGTGTGTGTGTGTGTGTATGAGGGAGAGAGAAAGACAATAGAAAAATATTTATTGGTTTTGGCCCCTGGTTCATTCTGAAAGCCTTGTCATTACTGGAGTGATAGGAGTGTCCTTGTTCCAGTGAGGTAACTCTGGGAAAGCTCCTAGATGGCTCCTGTTTAAGGGATGGACCAGAAATGCCATGCCGGGATTAGAAGCTTAGAGCTTTCAGCCCCACTTCCCATTCTTTTAAGGGAAAGGGTTGAAAATGGAGTTAATAATCAATCATGCCTTCATGATGAAGCCTTCATAAAACTTCCAACAGTAGTGAGTTTGGGGAGCCTCCAGACTGGTGAACATATCTACACAATGAGGGTGACTCCAACTTCATGGGGACAGAAGCTCCTGTGCTCAAACACTCCCAAACCTTGCCCTATGTATCTCTTCCTCTGGCTGCTCATCTATATCCTTTATAATATCCTTCAATAAACTAGCTATCCTTCAATAAACTATTTATATAAATAAACATATAAAATATAAGTGAGTGTTTCTCTAAGTTTGCAGGTCACCCTAACAAATTGATAAAACCCAAGAAAAAGCTCATGGGAACCTTTGATTTATAGCCAAATCAGACAAAAGTTGTGGATAAACTGGAGACCTACTTGCAATTGGCATCTGAAATGTACATAGTCTTCTGGGACTATGGGATCTGATGCTATCTCCAGGTAGACAGAATAAGAATTGAGTTAAATTGCAGCACACCCAGTTGTCATGATAGAGGACTGCTTTGTGAGGAGAAAGCCCTCTGCACATTTGATGACTATAAGTGAAGTGTTTTGTGAGTAATTAAAAAGAGACTCACTGGAAAGAAACACACCATACAGAACTAGTTTCTCCCTATACAGGAGGAGGAAAAACTGAGATTTCCATTTCAGTGTGTGTGTGTGTGTGTGTGTGTGTGTGTGTGTGTGTGTGTGTTTTCTTGCTTTGTAGATCAGGGTAATATTGCTATTTATCTTGAGACCCCATGGGTATTGGGACACTCTCAGCTCAGAGTATAGCAGAAGACCTTCAAGGTGTTTTGGGTTTTGCTCCTGGGGCTGTTGGAGGCTTGCCCATGACAATTCTTTCTCCCTCTCTAAGAAGGCAGCTTTGATCTTACTGTGCAAGTTTAGGTGAGCCATGTGTCATGTCTGCTTATTTATCCATTAAAGTGCACCAATGCTAGTGCACACTCAATAAATTTATTAAAAAGATAAAATGTTAGAGTAAAGCTGGAAAAACTCTGTAAAGTAAAAAAACATGCACATATAGAAGAAAACTAACCCCTCACCTCAGCTTCCTCACCTTCCCCTTGTCACCCTTCCTAGGACCCTGGAGACCCAGAGTGAGATGATCCTGTTCTTTTCTTTTTAGACTCTTTTACTAGGGACCCTTCCTTTCCTACTCAATGTGCCTGAGCACCAATCTCAGTGTTCCTGATTGCTCCAGGAGTCCAAGAGACAGGCCAAGTCCCACCTCCCCCACTCCTTTCGTAGTGGTAGACCTCACCTATGAGGAAAGCTCTGGGAAGATCTGGCCCCATGTTTGCAGCCACCCCAAACTCTATAAATAATTCCCCTGAGCTCCTTCATGCTCTCATTTAAATAGTGAGGCCTCAAGGAAAAGAGGATCAAACAGAAAAAGTAGTCTGTATATAAAACTACAGCAAGTATGATATGGTATCATAATAAAAATGTATATGCATATGACAGTATACTTAAAAATAATTTTAAAGGAATGATAAATCCATGTAAGAGGTCATCTTTTTTCTTCCTAATGATTTTTTTTAATTTTAGAATAGTTTTAGATGTAAAGAAAATTACAAAGCTAGTACAGAGTTCCCATGCACAGTCTCCCCTGTTACTAACATCTTATATTTGTATGGTACATTGGTCATAACTAATGAACTAATGTGGCTTCATTACTATTAACTAAGTCACATATTTTATTTAGCTTTCCTTACTTTGTACCTAATATTCTTTTTTCTGTCCCAGGATCCCATATAAGACACCACATTACACTTAGATGTTATGTCTGTTTAGGCTCCTCTGAACTGTGAAAGTTTCTCAGATTTTCCTTGATTTTGATGACCTTGACAGCATTTAGTAGTATTGGTCAGGTCCATTGTAGAATGTTCCCAACTGGGATTTGTCTTAAGTTTTTCTTATGATTACCCTGGGATTGGGTTGGGGAGGAATACCACAGAGAAATGTTATGTTTATCACTTCACATCAGCATGATTCATCACTGTTGATGCTGACCTTGGTCACCTGGCTGAGGTGGTGTCGGTCAGGTTTCTCCCCTGTGAGGTGGCTGTTTATCTCCTTTTCCATACTTTGCTCTTTAGAAAGAAGGTACTATGAACAGCCCACATGTAAAGGGTGGAGACATGTCTTACTTCTCTGAGTAGAGTATCTACATGAATTATTTGGAACTATTATGCATGCATTATTTGCCTATGCTGCCCTTTTATCTACTTGTTTAATAATTTCTCCATAGCAGTATAGATCCATGAATAGTTATTTTATATATGTTGGGTATAAATCAATACTACGTTATTTATTTTGCTGCTCAAATTGTTCCAGCTCTGGCCACTGGGAACTCTTTCAGTAGGTTTTGCTTCCCTTTGAAATACCCCATCAATTTTTTCTTGTTCTGTTTTGTTTTGTTTTATTTTTGTTTTGCATATCCTTACTTTTTGGCACTATAAGATGTTCCAGGTTCATCTTTTGTATTTTTTGGCCTAGTCCTGGAATCACCCATTTCTCCAAGGAGTCCTGGTTCCTTCTAGTGGAGAATGGTATTAAAATAAAGAGCCAAGACTGTTTGTGCTCACTGCTATGGGGTGTCATTGCTTTTATCTCCCTTCAGCTTATAGAACAAAAAATCCACATGTGTGTACTAACTCGTGTATATACACATACCTACACATATCTCCATATGTAACCACCTCTCCCAATATTATGCTAAACTTGAGCTCATACTGAAGTCTCCAACCATAATCCTGCTACAGCCATTCTAGTGTCACCTCCGTGCTTATTGTAAACTCCACATAAACAGTGAGAAAGCAGACTTCCACCATCCACCACCCAAATACTTAACTGTTCAGTTCTAGTATATACATATAGTGGTATCAAAATTATTAACCTGTACTCATGTTGGAAACAAGTTTTCAACTGGAGTAAAGGTCACCTATATTTTGATTATATAGATGTGTATGTGTGTGTATGCACATAAATACAAGTGGACATCAATAATGGTGATATATGTGCATCATCTTTCAAAATATAAATATGTAAGTCACTGTAATCTCCATGGAGGTCAATTTAGCAACATATATGAAAATTAAATACAGATACTATTTGGTAGGATAATTACAGATGTTTATTGTATAGATATCTTGTAGGTACATAGGAAGATATACGTACAACTTAATAATTACAGCTTAG
>RCUC01069846.1:0-11590 GCA_003697995.1 Taxidea taxus jeffersonii | reverse complement strand
TTTTTTTTATCTGTAAATAAAACAAAAGTTGGTGTTCTTTTCTAATATTTAAATTACGTAGATTTTTGTGAAAGTTTTGTGGACTCAGGAAGTACACGGACTAGTACTGGAAACAAAGACTGTCTTTCCATGTTGCTCACATTTTAAGTTTGGGACCAGAGCATTTTAAGCAGGACTCTTCCATAAACCCAAGACGATGCAAAAAGGGTTTAAGCATATGAGGGACAGAGTCTTCTAATTTTGCTTTAGAAACCTGTCCTCAGAATGTCTGGAGGTTAGTTACACCACTGTCTCTGCATCACCAGGCTTTCAGAATACTTTCGAAAAACTTCTCAGAAGGCCCAAGGCCTGTATTTTTGTTCTCCGAACATCTCCCCACAAATTCATTTGCACCAGTGGTTTGTAGACCACGGGAGATGGCCCCACTGTGCGACAGCTTCATGTTATTAGTACCATTATTTGTTCAAAGTCCTTTGAAGGCAACTTACTTGGCATATTTTTCATATGATTTTACTTTGGGCACCCTGCAGTTATATGCAAAGATGAAAACTGGGCAGTTTCTATTTTAAAGACCGGCACCTTTTATATGGGCCATGGGGGCTACTGGGTGGCAGGAGAGGATTTTAACGTGTATTCGTTTACACTGAAATCATATACTTAAAAAAAAAGTCTTCCATACTTCAAGTGTTTTTATTCTGAGCAAGACGTACAAAAAAATAATGCCAAATGTGTCTTATTCCATATCGTTCAGCACTGTGTACGGGCTCTCAGTCTCTTACAGATTTAACAGACCCCTCACTTCACCGTACAAAAGAGGCTTCCTTCTTGCCCTTAGGGGCGCTGCGCCTTGTCAGACCTCGCTGAGGAACTCCAGGTTCAGATAGGCTGGGATGTGGATTGAGTCCATGGTCAGAGAGGATGGGTTGAATGGAAACAAGACGGGAAACATGTGCTTGGAGTCTAACAGCAGCTGCTGAGGGTCGTTCCGCTCTTGTAGCTGTGCCTATGGGGGAGACAACAACCACATGAAAGGCCACCCCCAAAACAGCTGGTTTAGGGGAACTCAAAAAAGTGAAGTAGCATGTATCATGGAAGTATTTGTTAAGACAGTTAGGGTAGGCTCTGGGAGAATGTGGCCTCCCTGTCCCTGTGGCATTCGGCAGGGAGAGGAGCCCTGGTTTCAGCCTATTGGAATCCAGATGACCTTAAGCTCTCCCCAAATTCTGGCAGTCTTTAAAATAAATTTTCCAGCTAAAGGAGAATAGAAAAATACATTGTAGGTGCAAATCATGTGGAGAGGTACTGTAGTGAAGGGGTTAAGACCACTCTGGAGGCAGACAGCCTGAGCTCTGATCTGGTGGGCAAATTCCTGAACCTATCTATGCCTTTGTTTCCTCATTTGTAAACCGGACTGGGGAGAGTGACATCACACAAAATGGCAGAGTGAAAGCACTGGGCCTCAGTCCCTCCATTGAAGCAGCCATTGAGCTGGAAAAAGCAATTGCTCTCAAATATCTTGGAACTCTGGAACCTGATTACACACCTAGGACCAGCAGGAGCTGAAGAAGGGGGAGGTTGTTTATCTCTGCTAAGGGAGCAGTCTATGTGAACTGGCCACTAACCCTAGTCTCCAGTCCCTGTGCAGCTGAGGGACAGAGGCCCACACTCTGGGAGAAACTGGCCGGTGCAGCAGGCCAGGCAGTGGGACCTTGTCCTCCAAAAATCTGAGTTCCTGCTCTTGTTGGTCTCATGTTCCGTGGTGGATGGGCACAGATGTCTGCCTTGATTTCACCTTCTCTTGGGATACAGTGGCTTCCTCCAATGGCATCAATTGGAAGATTTAAAGGGACACAACCCCTCCTTCCCCCCCACCTAATTTGGACCCAAACATTCCAGGAAAAGTATAATAATTGAAATGAAACTTTTCAGTTCACTAAAGGGGTTCAACAGCAGACTTGAGCAGGCAGAAGAAATGATCAGTGAACTTGAAGATAAGGCAATTGAAATTATCCAGTTTGAGGAACAGATAAAAAAAAATGGATAAAAGTAAACAGAAACTGAGGGACCTGTGGGACACTATAAAGCATACCAACATAGACCTCATAGTAGTCCCAGAAGAGGAAAAGAGAAAAGGGCAGCAAATATTGAAGACGTAATGGCCGAAAACATCCAAAATCTAATGAAAGACATACACCTGTCCCCCCTCCCCAAGACTCTAAACAAACTCCAAGCAGGAAAAAAAAAAAAAAAAAAAAGACCCAAATGGGATAAAAAAACATTCACACTGAGACACATTATAGTCAGATTATCAAAGCCCAACAACAAAGAGGGACTACTGAAAACAGCAAGAGAGAAAGGACTCCTCACATACAAGGTATCCTCAAGATTACGAATAGATTTCTCGTCCGAAATCACGGAGGCCAGAAGGCATGGGGTAACCTATTTAAAGTCCTAAAAGAAACTCTTAATAAAAAACTCTATACCCAGCAAAACTATCCTTCAGGAATAAAGGAGAAATTAAGTCACTTCCACATTGACAAAAGAAAGTCCTGCAGGGGCGCCTGAGTGGCTGTCATTAAGTGTCTGCCTTCAGCTTGAGTCATGATCTCTGGGTCCTGGGATTGAGTCCTGCATTAGGTTCCTTGTTCAGTGGGAAGCCTGCCTCTCCCTCTCCCTCTGCCCCTGCTTGTGTTCCCTCTCTCGCTGTCTCTCTCTCTGCCAAATAAAATAAAAATAAAATCATAAAATAAAGTCCTGCAGGCTGACACAGAAGGACACTAGACAGTAATTTGAGGCTGTAGGAAGAAATAAAGAACATAGCCAGCATTGTACTTTTGCTTGTAGCTCCTTCTTACATAATTTATACAGATGCAGAAAACAGTTAAGCATTTCTGTTAATGGGAACATCATGTACAGCAGATGTGACAGTAACAACATAGTGGCAGAGAGAGGGATAGAGGTATGTATGTAGCAGCAGAACATGTGTACTATTGACCCTAGTCAGGATTATTTAAATTAGGTAGTTCCAAGTTTAAGATATTAGTTGTGATCAATAGGGTGATAAAAAAAGTACACAAAAGAGGAAAGTAGAGAATTACAATGGTACACTGCAAAAACTAAATACACACACAAAGGCAGTAATGAGTAACACAAAACAAGGCATACAGAAACAAGTGGTTCCCTAGCAGAGGTGATGAATGATGAAGAGTTAACTAGGGTAAAGTAGAGAATGGTCTCTGGCACTAGGTGAGCCCCGTGTTGGTGGCTAACGCTCCTTTGTTCCTTCTGTTGGTTCACATCCCATCGACCTCTGAACCAGGAACCTAGGTGGAGACGTCCTTATACGAAGGCCACGGAGACTAGTTAGCTATGAGTATTGCCCAGAGGAAAAGCAATACATCCCGATCTTGTAAAAATACAGGCCATTGACTACTAGCTTAAGCTATCAAAATTTTTTTCCTCCTTAGGAAAACACCACTAGGCAGTTGTAACATTTGGTATGTTGTAACTTTCTAGAAGTGTCATCATTTTCCTGTTTTAGCCAAGACCAACAAGAGATCTTATCTGAACTCATTAATGCATGTCACAGGTGACTATTGCTCATAACAGCTCTGTGTTTCTCAAGCCTTCAGGTGGGGCTGAGGTTAGTAAATAATGCAGGAGCATTTGAAAAGTGCTGGGAAACATTTTTAGAACAAAATCTGTGTGAGCATAGGGCTGTGAGTTGATTCTTTAGAGGCAGTGGAATGTGTAAAGGTAAACCTGGATAATGAATGGAAAACTCTTTAAATTTCCAGTTGTCAATTAAAAAACCTCCATGTGTTTGGTATGTATCACATGAAAGGTGGGCCTAAATAAATAAATAAATACACACACACACACACACACACACACACACAGAGAGAGAGAGAGAGAGGGAAGGAGGGCGGGAATTGTGTATATGAGCGGGGGAAGGGGCAGAAAGAGGGAGAGAATCTCAAGCAGACTCAGTGCTGAGCATGGAGCCCTATGTGGGGCCCAATCTCATGACCCTGAGACCATGACCAGAGCTGAAATCAAGAATCAGGTGTTCAACCGACTGAGCCACCCACATGCCCTGGGCCAAAATTTTGAAGTAATTTTAACAGTTTGAAAAAGTAGCTTGAAATAATGGGAACAGTTTAGCAGAAGAAAGGACATTTAGAGACACAAATAAGCAGCCACTGTTACTAATTTAAGATACCAAATGGTGGCTCTGTTGAGAACCTAACAGAATGGTCTCTCTAGGACCACTGAAGTCCAGAAGTGAACTCAGCTTGGCTGCATTTATTATTACAAACCTGGTCACACAGCCTAGAAAGGTGTACATAAAATGTGAAAGGGTAAAAAGCTCTTAAAAATTGTTTTGTAGCACTTAAATGTCCTTTTATTTCTCAACCTCAGGTAGATCAGTAGGTTCTACTCTTTAAAGGGTTTGAAGAAACTGTAAGGGATTGAGAGGAGGGTATAAAAATGGAGAAAAGTTAATACCTATATTATTTATAATTCAGCAGCAAAAGCTGCACACACTTATTTAAAATTATCAAGGTGTTCATTTCATAGGCATTATCCTGTGAATCCTTCTGTGAGTTTAAGAATCCCCTCAAATTTATGTTTTTAAAGGTCAGCACGTTCTGCCCATATCACCCAAGCAAATGGTTTGCTTTAAGGAGCAAATAGTATTATCCCACATAAGATGTGTGCAAGTACAGGAAGTTGGCACAAATCATTCCACCCTTTCCTCTGTGTAGCCTCTGTCTAGGAAGAAACAGAACATAAAACTCCAGCTGGCAAAAACAAAAAACAAAACAAACAAAAAAACCAGAACAACAACAACAAAAAAAACCCACCAACCAAAATTTTTTAATAGCATCACCAGCCACTGAGAGTGGCCGCTGAAGCCGACTCAGACAGAACCTGATTCTGGCACTGCAGAGACCATCTGACCAACCTCTGCTACCTTTTTCTCCCTCTGCCCTTCGTTCAACGCCAAAGTCTGATGTGGCAAAAATTCTTTGACCTTTGGCTTGACTTCCGACTCTTCTAAACAGTGCCACTGTCCACCCAGCAGTGGTTCCAATTCTCCCTCTGATGTGTGTGTTCGTATTTAAAACCAAATAAGACTTTCCGAACTTGTACTTTGATTCGTGTAAATGATCAGTGCTCCACAAAAATCCGTGGGGACTCAGAGAGCCCAGTGGCTTCTCTTTTGTCATCGAAAGGCTTCCTCTACTTTCAGTAGCGGACTGTGGCTGTGTCCGGACTGGATCTTTTCAGTCAGCACCCCACCTTCTCGAGGTATCTGTGGTGCTCGCTCTCTGCCTGCGTTCCCTGTGCTCCGCGTGTCCCCGAGTTTCCTTTAGAATGGCCTTCCACCTGACCTGGCATCCTTCCTTTGACCCTCAGCCTCTGATTTCTACTTAGACACAAGGCTGAAATGTTCATTTGTCCTTAGACACGGCTGGCTTTCTCAATCTCTGGGTCTCTACGTGGCCATGGTGTAAGGCACTCTGAAGAGAAATCCTAAGACTACACCAGAGGAAATAGCTTCTCCTACCCTATGTGTTCTCCAGGTTTTTGAGTGTCTTTTTGATAAAGCCTCATTTCAATTCCCCTTTTCCTGCCTTCTCTGCTCACTTTCGTCTATTTCTTTTGATCCTGGTTTCGTATGCTGGGATCACAGTGCTTTGGCTAGCTAAGGAGGCTTAGGCAAGTTTGAGAAAGAGTTGTATCTCCTCAAGGTGTTCCCCACGTAGGCTAATGGGAGAAACGGTGGCCGTCCTTCTGAGTCATCTGGATGTGATTCAGTTATGCAGGTGCTGTCCGCTACAGTCACACAATCCAGGCATTCTACTATTGCTACCCCATTCAGGGCATGGAAAATTTCCTCACGTGTGGTTATGACATTATAGTTAACTCCTGCAAGGTGTCCCAATTAATAGGGGACATTTGTGATCCGTTAAGTATGACCAAGATATCCACTGGTCTATTTGAAAAAATTGGTAATTGGGGATCTTATCTAATCTATTATAATTTGGAGCCTAACTTGTTTTATGTTTCTCCTTTTGCACGTGCTGATGCATGTACCATTTGTTGGCCATCGTGACCCCCTGGAGCCACACTGCAAGCCCCTGGACCGACCCCTGGATTGGTTCCAACTGCCTCACAGCCCATCGCCCCATTTCAGCAGGAAGCAGCCAGAGCGGTCACGGCTGCGGTCCCTGACAGCAGTCCTTACTATTCCAGGGGGAGGGAGGAGGAAGGATCAGGTGGGGCTAGGTAGGGAGAGACAGAAAGGGGGCTGTGTGATCAGGCTCCCAGAAATTCCAAAAAAGTGGAGGTGTGGGGAAACCAGAGAGAAGAGCACATACCGGACCACCCTACCCTAGGCCCGTGAGGCGGGTAGTGTCTCTATGATAATCACCTGTGACCAACAAAGAATAGCCAGGTCCTAAAAAGGAAGTAAGACCTGGGAGGTGATAGAGATGTTAAAAGGATTTAAGTTCCCTGGTTAGCTTCCTAGAAAAGACAAACCCTAAAGGCCCTCGGCAACCCTGTTAGGACCCCTCTCACTCTTGAGAGCTTTTTCTGTATCTTCACTTAATAAACTTCTATCACTTTACTAAAACAAACAAACAAACAAAAAAAACCTTTTTTTTTTTCTTTTATTCATTCAGCCAAATCACTTAAGGCTCAGCTTTAGGAAGCTCATCTTACAACAACAACAAAAAAACCCATAATCTTAAGACAGATTTAAATAATCACTTCCCTAATACATTTTCTTGTCTTTCAAGCATATTCCTAAGGGCAAATGTTATGAGTCTTAGAGGCAAAAATGGGAGCTCAAATTGTTTTCTTAAAATAATATTTCTTAGTTTAGTTCATGGGTGGGGTTGATATTCTGCTGACTTTGTTCATTTCACTTGGCGCTCTAATTAAGTGACATGCTAGTGGTAAATGCGACATCTAAAATCTAAGCAAAGATTATAAAAGTTCAGTCTTTTGTGTATGTATATAGCTAAGTTACTTAAGGGTGATACAGTTAGTATTTACCCAAAGGGAAAGCCTTAGGATGTAAGGTCTTTTGGCTTAGAATATAACCAGCGATTTATTAATAACAGAGAAGCAAAGTTAAACTCTAAACTTTGATTTCCTTTACTAGTTTTAGGTGAGGCCTTTATAAAATTGATCCTAGTTTTGGACCAGGACTTTATAAAATTGATTAATATTTTAAAACTCACCTGGATTGTTCGTATAAAGGCCACGGTTACTCGTTCTTCAAATTCATTCAGGGGAGTATAAAGGTTTAAAATTTTGACAATCTGTTGGAATAAAAGCAAAAGCTTAGCACAGACCTAAAGGAACATATGATAACTTTTGGATTTCAAAGAATATAGGACACTCTCACAAGAGTATACTCTTCTTTACACAGGACCCATACCTTGGAGCTGGAGTGAAATTGAGGAGAAGAGCCTACAATTTGTAAACTACAGACCAGAGGCTTTGCTTACTAGACCTGAGCCCTCTTAACTGCACTCCTGTCTCCATCACACCTCCCCACCCCACCTGCTCCTGGCTTAAAAGATAACGGTTCTAGGAAACCTGCCTGAAATCCTCAGCCTCTTACCTACTAGCAATTTAAAGATTTCTTAAAGAATACTGGAGATCTTACCTTAGATAATGAAAGTGTTGTTTTACCACACCTCCCTACTTCCTCCCACCCCCAAATCACTCAATAAAAGGAACAATTTTTCTAACTGAACAGAGAGGATAATCTTCTGTCTGCCTACCGACTATTGGATGGAAGTAGCCTGCCCAAATGCAAAGCGATGCCAGCTGAACCCTAGAAGTAAAGTTCGGAAAGCAAAATATATTTAAAAGGGGGATAAAGTTGGAAAATTTCCAGTACGTCTATAGAAAGAAGCAGTTCTCTGAAGAGTCTGGCATTTCATCTTTTAGTGGTTAGTAGGGAGGTAAGGAAAGGTATATTCACAATACCGAGTTTGGATTTTGTTCTTTAGGTGTTCCACAGGGAGAAGAAGGTGCATGATCTAACTTAGAAAGTTGGATTTTGGGGCGTCTGGGTGGCTCAGTGATTAAGTGTCTGCTTTCGGCTCAGGTCATGGTTCTGGGATCAGGTCCTGCATCAGGTTCCCTGCTCACTGGGGAACCTGCTTCTTCCTCTCCCTCTGCCTCTCCCCCTGCTTGTGCTTTCTGTTAAATAATTTTTTTTTTTTAAAAGAAGAAAAAAAGCCTGATTTCCTTGTGCTGGTCTCATTTTGTGAGGCCACTTTGTGCTGGCCCATTTCTAAATAGGCATACTCATGGTTGAGGGCAAGCCATCCCAGGTGTGGACAGGATTTATCTTCTGACAGTCTGTCACATCTCTGCAACCGAGTCTTAGTAGGAATAAGTAGGAATAAGTTTGCTGGGGGAGGGCAGAGAGGAGAGGCACATTCTAATGCCTCCAGGATCTTAATGACTATTTAAAACAATGTCAATGGATTCTCTTTTTTCTTTTTTTAAAAGATTTTATTTATTTGACAGAGAGATCACAAGTAGGCAGAGGGGCAGGCAGAGAGGCAGGCAGAGAGAGAGGGGGAAGTAGGCTTCCTGCTAGCTCATCCCAGGACCCTGAGATAATGACCTGAGTGGAAGGCAGAGGCTTAACCCACTGAGCCACCCAGGTGCCACAATGTCAATGGATTCTAAGTGAAAACATGGCCACAATGGAAGTATATAGTTGTAAAGAAAATGATTTAATGCCAAAGGCATGATGCTGCCCATTTCTGAACAAAATTTTAAAATTTCTAGTTAGAAACATTCTAGAATTCATTGTGTTTAAAAAATATTTCTACCTTAAAAACAAACCAACCTGGGGTGCCTGGGTGGCTCAGTCAGTTAAGTGCCTGCCTTCAGCTTAGGTCATGATTCCAGGGTCTGGGGATCGAGCCCCGAATCAGGCTCTCTGCTCAGCAGGCAGCCTGCTTCCTCCTCTCTCTCTGCCTGCCTCTCTGCCTACTTATGATCTCTATCTGTCAAATAAATAAATAAAATCTTTTAAAAAAAAACCAACCAGGTGTGCCTGGGTGGCTTAGTTGGTTAAACGTCTGACTCTTGGTTTCTGCTCAGGTCATGACCTCTGAGTTGTGAGATGGAGCCCCATGTGGGGCTCTGCATGGAGTCTTTTCAGATTCTCTCTGCCTCTCTGCCTCCGCCCTTTCCCCTCCCCCTAACCACTCCCGTGCATGCACACTCTCTCTAAAAACAAAAATAAAAAACATTTTTACCCAAGCTTAATGTGTGTGTACTACCTTATCTTTCCATGTGAACAAGAGGGCCCAGAAAGTTACTGGGGGGAACGGTGGCATCTTGTCCCAGAGACCAAGGCGGTCTTTGGTTCTCCCAGGAACATTCCGTCTGTGACAGCTTCTGTTGTGTCACTGGAGGCTAGGAAGGCTGTGTGCACACACACACCCCCCCCCCAGAGAAGCCTTCCCCTTGGACGGGAAGGCGGACCCGCTGGCTGCTGCGGCCATACCTGCTGCGTGCTGAGAGAGGTGCACAGGGAGCAGATGGCCTCCGCATCCTCCGGGGTTTTCTTCTTTAGCTGCAGGAGCTGGGCTGCTTGGATTAGGGGTTCCATGGTCTGGACGGCTCCGCTCTGGTGAAGGTTCCTTCCCCGAAGCCACTCTTCAAGTTGGCTTATGTTGTACCTTAGACACAGGTCAAAGGGAGCCAAGTTAGGCTGGACTCTAAGGCCCCGGGGCAAGCACAACTGGTGTGCCTGTGGTGCCCCCCGGCTGCAAAGAGTGGGCTCGAGCTCTTCACCCTCACGAGCTCACGTGGAGCAAAAGCTTGAGGAGCACTTGGCTGAATGAATACAGCAACGAAGGGGTGTTTAAAATCCAGCAAAGCTGAGGGACGTGCAGTGTCTGTGTATTTGATCTACTGGACTGAAGCGATTGGTACTTCACCTTCACAAACATACTTCTGCGTGAGCCTTCGTGAGTCTCTAAACTCACCAAGGTGTCCCTCCGACCTACCCACACTGTCTTTACGGTCTTTAGAGTATGTCAACGTCATTAAAGCTCTGAACTCATTTGTTTCCCAGGTTACCATCTTGGTGTGGAAATCCAACAACAAACGAACAGGTGATAGAACTGTGTCTCCCGCCGACTGTGACAAGGACCAGCAGCTAGGGCAGGGCACCCTGCTCCTACCTGAGCTGCATGCCGGTGCTCCACGAGCAGACGTCCTTCCGCAGCAGCAGGTTGTTGAGGGTCACGGCATTGATCATGTAGAACAGCTGCTTGAACACCTGCAGGATGATCTCAGGGTCCAGGCCCTGGTCTCGCATGACCGTGTGGAAAGAAGTCATCTGGCGGATGACGGCTTCCAGGCAGTAGGAGTTGTCCCCGTCCACCATACTGGAGGAGCGCTTCCGGTAGCCCGTTGGCTTCACACCAGAGAGACCCTGAATGCTCTCATTTTCCAACATGGCAGAGACTGAAAGAAAAGCATGGTTGGAGAAGCTGGCGTGTTCCCCACAGAAGATCTGTTCTTGGACCAGTAAGATCATTCAGCGCCTTGGGCTTTGGCGATGGCACCATCCACCAGCATACAATGTTGACGTGCTTAGAAACTCACAGCATTGAGCATCGGATTGCTAATGTGTTGGAGTCTATATGGCATGGGGTTTGCCTATAGAAATCTTGGACCAAATTTGCGCTTAAATTCATTAGTGATGGGACAAAGATAATGGGCATGTTCCAACTCAGTTCTGTACTGGTTTCTGTGCTAAGTCCAAAGTTTGAGAATTGAGCAGCTTGGGTATAGAACTGGCCCAGCCCTTGACTTGGCCTTGGGCCCTGAGATCATCCTACTCATTTTGAGAAAGCTCTTTTCCATGAGCCACTGACCACATAAATCTCAGGTTAGCTGATCTTATCACACTTACTACCCAGTGTTTAGCTATGTGCCTGGGGCTTTATGCTCAGTATTTCTTTCCATCTCCCAACAACCCATTTCCTGGTGACGAAACTGAGGCGCACGGAAGTTAAATTACTTGCCCAAGGTCACACCACTAGGAGTCGGCAGGGCCAGGATTTGAACCCAGGTGTGTCCAACTCCAGAACTGATGCTATTAGCCATCACATGATTTGGAATCATGAAGCACCCCCAGTGTTCTCTATGCCCTGTGTCTCATAAGAAGGTTCTCAGGAATAAGAATGTGGAATGAACCTTATCCTAGATAAGGTTCTGGATGGCATGGAGTGCTCTGTCCAACTTGGAATCCACCTATAATCTATCTGTGTTGTCAGAACCCAAGGAAAAGCTTTACAACACAGGCACAAGGGACAATTTCCTCCCCAGCCTTCTTGGAGCATCCCGAGTGATGTGTGGATGTGTCATTCCTGACTCAAAAAACAACAGGCCTCTCATGTTTCAATTCTGATTTATTGCTAAGTGCCCAAGTCTACTGCTTTGGACAGAGTGCTCAATAAGTACTTACTGTATGAGTACTTGCTGCTTTGTTTCTTCATGTGCACCTGCTTAATGCTTTTTTTTT
>RCUC01069843.1:0-28645 GCA_003697995.1 Taxidea taxus jeffersonii | reverse complement strand
AAAAGATTTTATTTATTTATTTTGAAAGAGAGAGAGAGACAGAGTGAGAGAGAGCATGAGAGGGGAGAAGGTCAGAGGGAGAAGCAGACTCGCCATGGAGCTGGGAGCCTGATGTGGGACTCGATCCCAGGACTCTGGGACCATGACCTGAGCCGAAGGCAGTGGCTTAACCCACTGAACCACCCAGGTGCCCGGCACTGTCACATTTTTAAAGGCTTACCAATCTGATAAAACTTGGGATACACTAATAGCACCTTGTGATCTTAATTTACCTTTTTTACAAGCGGATTGACCTCAGTAGGGTAACAGCCTGTGTGAGAGCTCTGCCTCCTTGCTCATGAGTGAGAATGGACCAGTTTTCCTTTCTTGTCCTCTTGTCCAATTTGAGCATCCATTCTGCTAGCGATAGAAAAAGAATTGGGGATTTCCCTGCTGTCTCGATTCCATGAAAGAATTTACGAAAGATTGAAGTTATGTCTTCCTCGAACTCACAGATGAAGCCACTGAGCCCTGGTGACTTCTTTTGGGGAATATTTTCTGCTCCTGACTTGGTTCCTCTCGTGAGTTATTCAACTGTTTAAATGTTCTGTTCCTTCCTGAATCAGTCACAAGAGCATGCCGATTTGATCCGTATATTCAAAATATTGACACAACATTGTTAATATCCTCTTACCACCTCTTCTATATGATGTTCTTTTCTCATTTCTAATATTGGTTATTGTGCCTTCTCTTTCTTGATCTGTTTTGTTAGGGGTTCCTTAGTCTTATATCTTATATTCAAAAAGGCATCTTCTGGTTTTATTGTACTCTTTCTTGTATGTTTGTTTTCTAAGTTGCTTGATTTCGGCTTTTAATCATTTCCTTCTTTCTGTTTCCTGTGTTGTTGGTGCTTTATCTAATTTCCAAGCTGAATGCTTAGTGCATTTACTACTAGTCTTCTTTATTTTCCCATACACACATTTAGACCACAAGCCCCCACCCCCAAGTGCTGCTGTATCTGCAGTGTGCAAATTTTCATATGCAGCATTTTTTAATCATTAAGTACAAAAATGTTCTAACTTTCACCACTATGAATACTTCTTTTTTGACTCATGGGTCATTAGAAGTGTTTCTTCATTTCCAAACATGGGGCTTTTCCTACATGTTGTTTTTCAAAGTATTTTGTGGTCAGGGAATATATTCCATATTGCTTCAGTCCTCTAGAATTTGTTTAGACTTGCCTTAGATGGCTCAATAGATGATCTTGTTTTTTAAACCTCCATATATTTTTAAAAAGCAGGTGTTTGCCATTTTGATGTTAATTCTCTGATATTCTGGTCTACTTGTTTGGTCAGATTTAAGAGAGAATGTTAAGGTCACCACTGTGATGGGGATTTGTCCATTTGTCCTTGGAGTCCTTTTTTGTTGTTATTGTCCTTGTAGTTCTGTCACGTTTTTGTTCTATATGATTTGAAGCTACATTACTAAATTAAAATCATACTATCCTTCTGATGATATGATATTAAGACTTGATCATCTCTTATATTCCTGCTCGTCAAGTGTATCTTGGCCATTCTTGACCCTTTGCCATTTCCATATAAATCAGCTTGAGGCCCCTGGGTGGCTCAGTGGGTTAAGCCTCTGCCTTCGGCTCAGGTCATGATCTCAGGGTCCTGGGATCAAGCCCCGCATCAGGCTCTCTGCTCAGCGGGGATTCTGCTTCCCCGCCCCCTCTCTGCCTGCCTCTCTGCCTACTTGTGATCTCTGTCTGTCAAATAAATAAATAAAATCTTTTTTTTTTAAATCAGCTTGTCAGGTTCCTCCAAAAACATTAAATAGCCTGTTAGGATTTTGATTGGATTATTTTTAGAATGTATTAGCTACCTGTTGGTCCATAACGTTACCCTAAAAATTAGCAACTTAAAACCACAAGCGTTTATTACTACACCATTTCTGAGGCTCAGGAATCCAAGAGCAGTAGCTCAGCTGAGTGGTTTGGGTTGAGGATCCTTCATGAGGATGGAGTCAGTTGTCACCTAAAAGGTTTGACTGGGGCTGGATAACCTGCTTCCAGACTCACTCATGTGGTTGCTGGAAAGGCCTCCTCCGTTCCTTGCTGGCTATTGGCTCAAGACTTCAGTTACTCACCATGTACACTTCTCCCTAGAGCTGCTTTCAACATGACAGGTTGCTTCCCCCGGAGCGAGGGACCTAAGAGAAGCTGAGAGAGCAAAGGAGAAGAGCATCCCCAAGACAGAAACCACTCTTCTCCTCTTAATCCCAGAAGTGATATGCCATCTCTCTGCCGTGTACTAGGGGTCACAGGGACCAGCCCTGGTCCAACATGGGAGACGATGACTCAAGAGTGTGAGTGGCAGGAAGTAGGGCTCACTGGGGGCCATCCTGGAGGATATCTGTCAGAGAGAATTCCAATCTTTATGCTCTTGAGATTTCCAATCCATGAGCACATCTCCATTAATATAAGTTCTCTTATTTAATTTCTCTCAATAATCTTTTTTTAATTTTCTATGTAGAAGCCTTATTCATCTTCTGTTAGATTTATTTCGAGGCTTTATTTACCTTGATACTGTTGTAAAACCTTTTCAAAATTTCATTTTCTATTGTTGCAAGTATATAACAATATTCATGATTTTTGTGTATTGACTTTGCTTTTATTTTTTGGCTTTTTAAGTTTTTATTTTGATTCCAATTAGTTAGCACACAGCGTTATATTAGTTCCAGGTGTCTGATATAGGGACCCTACACTTCCATACATCACCTGGTTCTCATCACCACGAGTGAACTCCTTCACCCCCACCACCTCTTTCACCCATCACCCTATCCCCCGCCCCTCTCGTAACCTTCAGTTGTTCTCTATAATTAAGAATCTCTTTCTTGATTTGTCTCTCTCATTTTTCCTTTCCTTGTTTGTTTTGTTTCTTGAATTCCACCTATGCATGAAATCATATGGCATTTGTCTTTCTTTGACTGAGTTATTTTGCTTAGCATTATACTCTCTAGATCCATCCATGTCATTGGAAATGGCAAGATTCCATTCTTTTTGATAGCTGAGTAATATTCCATTGGTGGTATATATACCACCTCTTCTTTATCTATTCATCAATCAGTGGACACTTGGGCTGCTTCGATATCTTGGCTATTGTAAATCATTCTGCAATAAACATCAGGGTGAACATATCCCTTTGAATTAGTATTTTTGTATTCTTTGAGTAAATACCCAGTAGTGCAATTGCTGGATCACAGGGTAGGTCTATTTTTAACTTTTTGTATGCTGGCTTTGTAACCAACCACCTTAAATAATTCACTTATCAATAATAATAATTTCAATTATAGATTTTTAAGTTTTCTACATGTACAATCCTGTCATCTGTATGTAAACACAATTTTGTTTCTTCCATTATAAACTTCTTCCTTTAATTTCCTTTTCATGCCTTAGAGGGGTATCCAGAACATGCAGAACAATGTTGACTAGAAAGGCAATAAACAGCATCTCTGTCTTGTTCCCAATCTTGAAGGGCAAGCTTTCAAAGTTTTACCATTTATTATATTTATTTTGGATTTCTTATAGATACCCTTTGTCAAATTAAGGATGTTCCCCCCTTCCTAATTTTCTAAGAACTTTTTTTTAAACCCCATAAGTGGATGTAGAGTTTTATCAAATGCCTTTACTGTATCAAGATGTTTGACTCTTCTCTTTGTTCTCCTTTTAATCTGTCAGTGTGGCAACTGACTGGTTTTTCTAATGTTAAACCAATTTTTCACTCATGGAGTAAACCCATCTTTGTCATAGAACATTATCTTCTTTATATATTGCTGGATTCAGTTGGATAACATTTTTATTGGGCACTTGGTATATATGTTTGGTCGGGGGTGGGGGGACTGGCATCCACTTTTCTTTTCTCCTATTAGCCTTGTCGGGTTTTGGTGTCAAAATCATGCTATCTGAACTGGGTTCCCTCTTTTTCTCTTCTTCAGGTGAATTTGTGGAATACTTAGATTGTCTAATACAACTTACAAGTAAATATTTATGATCCTGGAATTTTGTTAATGGAAATCTTTTTTACTATTGCTTAAATCTCTTTAATGTTTACAAAAATATGTAGGTTTTCTTTATCTACTTGAGTCTGGATTTGTAAGTTACATCTCTCATGCATTTGTCCATTCTCATCTAATTTTTTTTAATTGTGGTAAAATCATCTGAATTTGTATACTATATTCTTTTCTGTTCAACAGCTACAACAACTTTAATGATACCCTCTTTTTATTCTATTTGTCAATGAGAAGAACTAGTTCTTTTTTTAAAAAAAAGAAACAATACCAACTCATGATAAAAACAAGATTTTAGGGACGCCTGGGTGGCTCAGTTGGTTAAGCGGCTGCCTTCAGCTCAGGTCATGATCCCAGCGTCCTGGGATCGAGTCCCACATCGGGCTCCTTGCTTGGCAAGGAACCTGCTCCTCCCTCTGCCTCTGCCTGCCTCTCTGTCTGCCTGTGCTCGCTCTCTCTCTCTCTAAACAATAAATAAATAAAATCTTTAAAAAAAAAAAAAACAAGATTTTAACTACACAAAAGTATATGGAAGAGAAAATCAAAGTCCCCAAACCCCATTTCCTTCAGCCTAATATAACTACTGGTAACAATCTGATACACATCCTTACTGTCTCTTTTCTATACCTGCATAGACACATTCTTCTCCACAAAAATAGGCACATGCTTTATATACATTTATGAGATGTCCTTCTTTTGACTTACAGTGTCAACACCACCTTTCATGGCAATGTTTATAGCTCTGCCTCTTCCTTTCTGATGACTACATACTATTCCACCAATGTCAATAAACTATGATTCATTTAGCCGAGTTCCTACTGCTAAATCATTTGTTTCCCTTATTTTGTTATTATAAGCCATACTCTCTGGTCCTGGTTTTGTTTTGCCATGGGGGATAGTAGAAGGAGGAAGAGAAAATCTTGCCCAAAAGAAGGTAGAACCTAGGAAGCTGTCCTGAGATTGGCTAAGAGCAAAGAAGGAGCTGCTGACCTTCAGCCCTCCTGCTGGCAACACTCACCGCCATTACCATACATGTGTGGCACATATCTCAAGAGATGATCTGATACCTGTTAGATGCAAAGATATTCCAGATATATAAATACCACTAGGGTATTTCTAGGGAAAGCTAGAAAGGATACAGAGGAGAAAAGGGTCTATTTGGACAGAGACTCCTTGGGCTCAAGATCAGTGTGAGCATTTGCTGTGAAGCACCATTTCTCCCGCCAACCTACTCTACGGTCACTGGGTGGGAAGGTATGCGTTGGACTCTCAGCCTTACAGGAGCCTCTGTCTTCTCTTGCAGGGCACATTCTCATTTGAATTCCAGCCCCTGAGAGCTGGAGAAACCTTTGGGAGACTAACACTGTACAACAATGATTTGGGCTACTACCTGTATGAGCTCAGTCTGAAGGCCACACCAGCACTGCCTGAAAAGCCCATCTACTTCCAAGCCATTCTTGGCAGTGGTCAGAGCATCTTTGCCAAGTTCATCAATTACACCCGGCAGAAGACCGAATATTACTGCAGGGTGAGCAGCTGCTGTCCCACCCTCTGCCCATCCCTGGCCAGAAGTCTGAGCTTAAAAATAATAGGAGGAGGATACAGGGAGTGCAGAGGGAGTCAGGGGTTTTGTCTAGCCGAAAACTCCCAGCTAGAAACAAACATTATCAGGCCTGGGTTCTTCCTTACAGACTCTACCTTAACAAGCTGGGGTGGGGTGGGGTGGGAGTTTTGCTTCCCACAGCATGCACAGTGGTCACTAGAAGAGACAGTAGTGCTTAGTGGTCATGAGTATAGGCTGTGAAATCTAACAGCCTTGGGTTTGAACCCTGGCTTCACCACTTACTCCTCGAATATTTTACTAAGTCTCTCTAAACTCTTCTAGAAATGGTAATAATACCCCAACCTCACAGGATTGCTCTGAGGCTTTTAAAAGATGCATATAAAACTGTCTCCGTAGAGCCTGGCTCATAGTAAATGCTTACATATGTTACCTATTACATAAGTTGGAATCCAGTTTTAACTACTGAAACAGAAACCCAAAATAACAACAAAGTAAAAGTTATTCTTCTCTGAGATAACAGTGTGAACATGAGCAGTTTAGACTGGAATGGCAGCTCCATGACATCAGGCATCCAGACTTCGGTCCTGATGCTCTTCCCTCTGTTGAGAGTTGTTTGGTCCACAGGGACCAAGATGGCTTACCTGGATATCTGCATTCCGGCCAGCCCCAGGGGGATGGCAGGGAGCTATATATATCCCTTCCATTTACATCCCCTTGAACAAAACAGCATAAGACCATACCTGGCAACAAGGGGAGCTAGGCGGTACACCTTGTGCCCTGGATTCCATGGCTACAGTCAGGAGGCATGGGCCCTTGGTCCATCATACCAGTCAGGAGAAACTAAGTTATGCTGTAGTAACAAAAGCCCCAATATCTCAGTGACTTAACACAACAAAGGTTTGTCCCTCATTTGTGCTGTCTATCCAGTGAGGGTCAGCGGGGTTTCTGCTCATCACAGCCATTTGGGGATCCAGGCTCAAGGACCACCACCAGCTCATATGTCGCCGGTCATGGTACCAGAGGGCTGAAAAGATCCCAAGGGGACCTGAGCACTGGCATTCGAGTGCCCTGGTGTGGAAGTGACCCCTTTCACTTCTGCTCAAAACTAACTGACGAGAACATCCATGAGGATCCAGAATGTTCCGCCTGTCATGGGTGTGGGAGAAAAGAAGAACAAGATGGGGGCGGGGAGTAGCCCCAGCGGAGGCCACACTGCTGTAACCCAGCTTGGTGTCTCTGGGCAAGTCACTTAACATCTCTTAGCCTTGATTTCTTTGTAGTAAAATGGGTGTAATAATTAGTATTACCTATTCTTCAAGGGACTTATAAGGGCACAACTTTTTTTAAAAGATTTTATTTATTTATTTGACAGAGAGATCACAAGTAGGCAGAGAGGCAGGCAGAGAGAGAGAGAGAGAGGAGGAAGCAGGCTCCCCGCTGAGCAGAGAGCCCCATGCGGGGCTCGATCCCAGGACCCTGAGATCATGACCTGAGCTGAAGGCAGAGGCTTTAACCCACTGAGCCACCCAGGCACCCAAGGGCACAACTTTTAATGACCTTCCCAGCCTCACACAAACATAGGTTACTTGATGTCCAAGAGCAGGCGGGCAGGGAGCAGGGGGTGGGCCCAAGCCGCCCGTGTGTCCTTTGGGCTCCTGTGCAAACCAAGTGCATTTCTTCCTTTTTCAGACTGACTGTCAAGATTTCCACACAGAAAAGATCATTAACGCAGCCCCAGGGGCTCAAGGAGGCACTGAAGTCAGTGTGGAAGTCTACTTTGAGCCCAGCCACCTGGGCGAGACCAAGGGCATCCTGACGCTGTCATCGATTATAGGCGGGGAGTATATCATCCCCCTCTTTGGAGTGGCTCTGCTCCCGAAGCCCCAGGGTCCCTTCCTGATCCGAGCCGGGTACAACATAGTCATCCCCTTCAAGAACGTTTTCTATCATACGGTCACCTTCTCCTTCATTGTGGAGAACCCAGCCTTCTCTGTTCGTGCCGTAGACTCCGTGCGGCCCAAGAAGATCAACAATATCACTGTCTCCTTTGAAGGAAACCCATCAGGCAGCAAAACACCCATCACCAGCAAGCTGATTGTGTCTTGTCCTCCCAGTGAAGGCAATGAATCAGGGGTTAAATGGGTTTATTACCTGAAGGGGATCACCCCTTAGTGGTAACTAAGGTCAGCTGCATCAGTGGAAAGCCATCTCCCCAGCCTTCGAATGTATGTATTATTCTACCCTGGCAAAAAAAAAAACAAAAACAAAAACAGAGAAAATAGTCAGAATTCTACAGGTACTGTCTTATCTCCTCCTTCAAATATAAGGGCACTTATTTCCATATTATATGCACCCCAAATATATACCTGAAATATATACAGATATATTTCCTATTAGGGGTAACTACAAAAAGAAAAAAAAAAAGCTATATTGTACTTTTTAAGGGCAAGTCCCTGAATTTGGTTTCTAGTCATATCCTCAATGCTCAAGGAATAATCCCCATTTTTAATAAGATGACACAGATATCACACTTGTGACCTCTTATCAGATAGCACTTAGCGCATGACATTGGACCCCCACAGTGCCTTTTAAAAGTCCATAATGGCTTAAAAAGCCCTTAGACATGACTCTCTTTTGATAGGATATTTTATTCTGCTTTCACATAAAAGCCAAATAAGACACTATTTTCAAAATGACAACAGATGACACCTGCCCCTTATTGTAGGGCTGGGGGCCAGGGATGCTCCCTCCATCTCGGAAGCCCATATCTGTTCCCCACAGAAAGTTCTTGCTGAAGTCCAGGTCCTGGAGAAATGCGGAGCCCGCAGTCCCCTACTCCCAAGCCCAGCCCTGTGCCTAGCAGTCAGCCTGTAGCACAGCGACTCCCTGCCCACCTGCACATCTGAATCGGCAGGTTCTGCTCCAGACCCTTCCAGCCCATGCTCTGATTTCATTGGTCTGGGGAGCAATGGAGGCATCCTTTTCTCTTCCAAACTTGTAGAGCGGCATAGAGAACCTGTGCTATAGATCTTATGCCCACCTGGCCATTAATGCTGCAACGGAGTCAGGAATCTACTTCCAAGGGAGGACCACCCGGCAGTCTGCTAATGGTTAAACGGAAGCCGTTTTGTCTGTGCGGGGCGAGGTCTAAGTCAGTGCCTTTCCTAAGAGGGAAAGCCCTGGGGAAGCTCCACCTCCAAGGGGGCGTGGGACATCTGCCTTAGCGCAAGCTCTGGCCCTGGGTCCTGGAATATGTATTAGCAGGACCACTTAAAATAATAATAATAATAGGACCACTTACCTGTTGGCACCACCTGATGAAATAAAGGGCAGACTGGCCCTGGAGTGGATTTGCTTCTGCACTCACTGCCTCCACCTTGTCCCCCTTGGCATCCCCTATAGCCTACCTGCACAGACAGGGAGAAAGCACGAAAGGAGATGACCAGTGCTACAGATCAGCGGTTCTGAAAAATGGTCCCTGGCCCGGCAGTGACAGCATCCCCTAGAATGTATCAAAAATGTGCATTCTCAGGGCACACCCAGACCTGCAGAGTCGGAAACTCCAGGGGTGTGGCCCAGCAACCTGTGTTTTAAGAAGCCCTTATTGCTTTTAGTGGTGTGGTGTTTTTTATTTTGTTTTGTTTTTAATGGAGGGAGATTCTCCTAACCCTTCTGTACCTCCCCACCAACGCTCAGCCCAGTAGACCTTGCGCTCAACTAAAGTATTTGCAGAGCTACACATAATAGCTGATCTGCAGAACCACCCAAGATGCTGCTAACAGGATAAAGACAAACACTAGATGACAGATTTTCCAGATGCTTAGATGAGCAAAGATCACACCGCGCAGCCTTCTGAGAGGATGCGGAGATCAATGAGCACGCATACGACTAGCAAACGCCTAGAGTTTGATGAAACCAAGGCTTTTCGAATTGTATTATCTACCGAAATCACCCAGAGGGCTTGCTAACCTACAGGCTGTTGGGCCCCATCCCCACAGGGTCTGATTTAGTAGCTTTAGTGGGCTTGAGAATTTGCGTTTCTGCCAGGTTCCCCATGAGGCCAAGGGTCCCAGTCCAAGGAGCGCCCTGCCCAGCAGGCCGCAGCCACCTTGCTCCAACACCACCTGGGAAGGTGCTAGGGACATAGCCTCTCAGGCTGCCCCAGACCTCCTGGATCAGCATGTGCATTTTAAGGCATCTCTAGGGGATGATGCGTACTCCATGGCTGAGAGCGGCTGCCTTAAAGGCAACATGGATGTTGAGCCTTTGCAGAAGCCACAGCCCTGGTGCTTTTCGTGAGAACCCAAGACACTGGCTGCTACAGACAATGGCCACTTCCCAGTGTGACCACCAGCCAAGTGGTGCCAAGCTGGCCAGGGGCAATTCCCCTACCTCAGCCCTCCTCCAGCTCCCCAAGCCACTCAATCCAGAGGCCATGGCCTCCTGGCCTGGAGTGAGGAGGCAGGCCTTCTCCCTGGGACCAAAGCTCGGCTCACACCCTGCCCTAGCAGGAACACCTCTCCAGGAGGACTTGAGATGTGATACACCGCTTCCCTGGAGGTCCTGCTCATACTTCCTCTGCCTCAAAATGACAGTAACAGAACTGCTTCATTTTGGCAAATCTGGAATGGCAAAGGACCTCAAGAGAGTGCTGGGGGAGAAGCTGGGTGAAAATGAACATTCTGACACAAGCTAATGGAAATTACCTTGAAAAGGATACATTTTCAGCAAAGCAGACCTGCTAGCCTAGAGGTGTCTGAGTGTGGCCGGCCTGGCCAGAGCTGGCCACCAGGGTTAGAGGAGTGAGCACATGAGAAGGCAAAGGTGGCCCTGGGCTTTCTTCTCATTGCCACAGCCGGTCCAGGAATACATAAATAACCTTAATTAGTTGGCATTTTCCAAGGTATGAGAGAAAAGAAAGCACCTTCCCCCCTCCAAGGAATTTCTAAACTAAAGGTAGGACAAAACATTGGTTTGAGCTTTGAATTAAAAAAATGGTTTCTTAGCAACCTACTCCACAATGTGATTTCAGGATAAAAGAGTTCCTTCTGGTCAAAACATTACTGTTTCAATTATTAAAAACCATATCTCGCTATGACCCTTGGGAAACTCAGTTCACCTTTAAGAAAAAGCCAAACCAAACAGCAAAAGAAACAGATGAAATATTATATTAGATACAGGCCCAGTGGACATGAATACACACTGGAGAAATAGATCCACATCATTCCCATTGATTTAATTTTTCTTCATTGTTTTGCATCGACCATCATCAAAAATCCTAGACATAAACTTTGTGAAGACATTTGGAAATGTCCTTATTGGTGCCACCTGGCATCAAGGTAAGAGGAGGAAACTATGAAGCAAAACATTTTTTCTGGAGACAAATCTAAATTTGGAGTGGTTTCAGATTGGTGGTCCACCCCCCTCCATTCACTGGATTGTGCTGGCAAAGGTTTTCAAAGCTGTGAAAACCCGACTGGTAAAGGAAAGCACTTTTTTCCACAGATTTTTCTAGACACAATTCCTCCATGACTTACTGAATTTGGGGTTAGCTTTTTGTACTTGTTTCTATGGCTGCATAACAGATTCCCACAAACGCAGCAGCTTAAAACAACACAAGTTTCTTATCTCGCAGTGTCCATGGGTCAGAAGTCCAGAATGGACTCAACTGGGTTCTTGGCTCAGAGTCTCACAGGCTGAAATCAAGATGCCAGCCAGCTGCATCTTCATCTGAAAGCTCAACAAGGAAAAGATCCACTTCTGAGTTCTCTTGGTGTGTTGACAAGATTCATTTCCTTGCAGCCATATCATTGAAGTCTCCATTTTCTTAGCAACCGACAACCCTCAGGAGACCACTTTTGGCAACTAGCGGCCATTCTAAGGTCTTTAACAGTGGCCTATCATGGATGGTTCACTTTTGTTACTGTTTACTCTTCAAGGTCAGCAAGAGAATCTCTCTCCTGCTTCAAATGCCTCCTGACTACTTTTAAGGCCTCATCTGATTAGGTTGGACCCACCCAGGATAATCTCCCTTTTTATTAACTAAAGTCAACTGATTAGGGACTTTAATTACATCAACAAATTCCCTTCTGCTATATAACGTAATTGTTAGAGTGACAGTCCACCATATTTACAAATCTTGTTCACACTCAAGGGGAGGGGATTATACAGGGTATGTACCCAAAGGGGTGGGAATCTTGGGGGCCATACTGGAATTCTGCCTACCACACCCCCTCACTTGTGTCCCATAGATTCTGATCTATGGATTGAGGATAAGAGTCTATTTTCAACTTCGTTATCAGATTCACATGCATACTTTCCACTCATTAGAAAAAGTACTGTCGTGTATTATGCTCGTATTTAATACTCTTTGGGCTCCACTGTGGTCTAGCTCTTGTCCTAAGATCTCTGTCCACTATGGAAGCTTACGATAAGGAACTCTGCCTGATGCCTCTCCCTATTAGCCACAATACATCCATACAGTGCTTTTAAAATTTTTGCCACATAAAAACAAAACAAAACAAAAAAACCCCAGCCCTCTAAGGTATCCAAGCACGATAAACGCACTCTCCTGAGTCCCAAATGGTGGGGTGACAGCCACGGGTGGTACCTGGGATTTTTAGGTAGTAGACAGGTAGTCCTGTTTTTAATTGAGAATTTATTTTAATGTTTTAAAAACATACCTAACTATTCACAGCCATGATTTTACGACATAAGACTAAAGTAAGAATTTAAGATTTTCGAAAGTAAGTTGGTTTGAGAAAATTATTTTTTTACAGTACAAGTGGCTAGAATGTGGCGAAACGAACGACGGAAGTACTCCAATTGGGGAAGCACTGCCACATGCGAAACTGGTAACTAAATAGTAAATGAACTAGTGGGTTCACTGAGTATTTAGCAAGCTAAGCTACGTGCGTCAGGCTCCATGAACCCCTTCGTGCTCCTAAACGTACACAGAAGCCCACCACGCGCCTTGCCAACCACATGCAGGCACTTGAGTGCCCGGGCCACGCGCCCCACGCGCACCAACTCGAACTACAGGCGGGCGTAAGGGGAGGAGGGGCACCCTTGTGGGGGCGTGGACAACCCACCTGCAGCCTGCGTGCGGGGGCGTGGCTGGCGAGGGGACGGTCCTCGAAGCGGAAGGCGGAAGCGGCTGCAGAGTCACATGATCCGTGTAACATGGCCGCTGCCCCTTGAGCACTGCCGGTGCCGGGCGGGAGCGGGTCGCGTGAGCCGTTAGGCGGTCTGGAACAGGTGCGCGGGGGCCGGGGCCGGGCCCGGGATTCCGAGACTGCGCGAGGCGGCTGGGCGAGACAGGCAGGCCCAAGGCGGCGTGGTCCATGAGCCGGCGCCGGAGGCAGCGCGGAGCCGCAGACTCCCCCGGCCCCGGCGCCGCCCGGGCAGCCGCGGGCTGAGGAGTCGCGGGGCTCGGGGGAGCGCCCGGAGCTGCCACCATGAACCCGGAGAAAGATTTCGCGCCGCTCACGCCCAACATCGTGCGCGCCCTCAATGACAAGCTCTACGAAAAGCGGAAGGTGGCAGCGCTGGAGATCGAGAAGTAAGCCGCCGGCCCCCGGGTTTGGGCGTGGGGAGCAGAGCCAGGACCCCGCCCTGGCTGTGCAGGGCTCCTGCTCTTGGGTGGGGGGGGGGGGCTCTTCACGCCTTTCCAGCCAGTTTTAGGCCCTTAGCGCAGCGCAGGAGATTATAGGAGTCCTAGATTTGCTTTTCACGGGCTGTACGACTTGGGCCAAGTTCTCTAACCGCCTGGTGCCCCCAGAGGATTGCCGTGCGGTTAAAGCGACAAAGCATATGTGTAGTGCTATAGCACAGTGCCTGGCACACGGCTCGTCTTGCGTGTGGACTCCATCAAAACCTGCAGATCAGAGAGGAGTCTCTGTGATGGGATGGAGATGAGAAGCATGAGCATATGCTGATGATGTTGACCTGCTTCATTTCTTACCCAGCTTCTGAGAGGTGAAAGGGACTGTTGGGTGACCAACTGGAGAAATCAGGTCCGAAATCTCAAGGCTCAGAGGACTGTTCATTTTTTTTAAAGATTGTATTTATTTATTTGACAGACAGAGATCACAAGTAGGCAGAGAAACGGGCAGAGAGAGAGGAGAACGCAGGCTCCCTGCCGAGCAGAGAGCCCGATGTGGGGCTCGATCCCAGGACCCTGAGATCATGACCTGAGCTGAAGGCAGAGGCCTCAACCCACTGAGCCACCCAGGGGCCCCAGGACTGTTCATTTTATCCCTGCCATATCACCCATCCCTGCAGGTGGAAGGAGTAATTTGACCTTCCTTACTTCTACAGTCTTACTACACATACGTGTAACCATGACCTGACATTTTTCTTTATTCCCTAATGTATAAAACAAGGTGTTAAACTAGGAATGTTTCCTTAAGATTTTCTGCTATTCGTTTACATTTGTATTTTTTTCCCTCAGTCAAATCTTTGTGATAAAGTCAGGTGGGTGGATGATTTCAGAAGAGCAGAGAGAATCAGGCTGTGAAACTTGAAAGAATGCCAGACTGGGAGTCAGGACACATGGATGGTAGTCCTGCCAGTCAGATAGCCATTGGCCCTGCGTGGTTTTTTACACAGAAGTTATTAAAGATAAAATAAAAATTTTAAATCCAGTTACCCATATTTCAAATGTTCGATAGCCACATGTGGCTGTGGCTACCTTAATGGGCATTACAGTTCTTAGAACCTTTCTATTGCTCTAAGATGTTGGACAGCTCCAGTTTAATCCATGGTATAATACTCATTCTTTGACCTTGGGCAGATTGCTTCACTCAGGGTTTCTTAACGTCAGCATGATTAACATTTTGGGACAGATTAGTCTTGGTTGTGGTGGGCTGTCCTGTGCATTACAATTTTTAGCAGCATCCCTCATCTCTATCCAGTAGGTACCAATAGCTCTCCGTCAGTTCTAACAACCAAAAATGTCTCCAATGTCTCCAGATGTCTCCTGGGAGTGCAGATATCACCCCAGGGGAGAACCACTGCCTTAAACTGCTCTGGGTTTTCCTTTCCTCCTCACCTAAGGGGTTTGGATTGTGTTAAGAGGACCCTCTCGTTTAGCACTAACATTCACTACATCCCAAACCACCTAGCTGCTTCTCTCATGAAGCACCGCTTTCTGGTCTGCTATGTTTCTGTACTTCTGCTTGTTTATGCCCTGGCTCTTACTAAAGCTAGTGAGTCTTAAAGATGAGGATCACTGTACTGAGTAGGAGACGCAGAGCTGATGTATCGACATGGCTCCATGTCCATGGGTTTTATTGGCTTTGAAGCTACACTGACACCCGATTTTGGCCGTCACCCAGTCTGTTCTCAGGAATGTCTGGTTTTCCTCATAGCTTGAATTATCTGTTGAGTCCTTGACTAGAGGTATTCATCTGAACATTACTGTTGCCTCAAGCATGGCGCATGTAAGTGTTCTCACTCTGCGGGCTCTGCCATTAGGGTTTCGTCTTTAAGGGGGTTCTTTTTGTATTCGACATTGCCCTTGATTTGTGGAATTCAGAGAAACCTAGGGACTAAACTAGACTATGGACTCCTTCTTAAGTGCAGAGACCCTGTTTTATTTATCTTCAGGACTTGACACAGCATTTGATGGTTGGTGTTTTAATGAGTGAATGACGGTACTTTTTTGGTGGGGAAGTAACATTGCATTCTCAGGACCAAGACTGTGGCCCACAGACCAGCAGTGTCGGGATCACCTGGGAGCTTGTTAGAGATTCTCCAGCCTCACCCCAGACCTCTGGATCAGAATCTGCATTTTGATGAGATCTGTGGGTGATTTGTATATACATTAAAGTCTGAGCACTGGTGTAGAGGGCCCTGATCTGTTTCTAGCCTTCTTTTGCCGTATTTGGAATGAGGAGTGCCCGTTTGGTATTTTCCCCAATATATGTGTTGCTTAGGGATAAATGATGGCTTATCTCTGCTTAGGGATTGGTGGTGGCTTACCTCTGCTGACGAGGACACTAACCCTGTTGGATCAGGACTACAGCCTAGTGACCTCATTTAACCGTAATTTCTTCCTACAATTGTAGACCCTGTCTCTAAATACAGTCACAGTGGGGTTTAGAGCTTCAACATGCACATTGTTGGGACACAATTCAATCCATAACCCTAATCGTTAAAAAAAAAAAATGATCTTGTGTGAAGTGCTCTCTGCCTGATTTGGGGATAGGGTAAGGAAGCCTCCCTTCATTTGGTCATTGCACACCCCTCATCTCTTTATTTTGTATGGCTTCAGAATACAATCTAGGTGATGGCATTTCACAGATGAAGAGACAGAAGATCTTTGAGGTTAAGTACTCTTCCCAAGGTCTCACAACTAGAACCTGGATTAAAAGCTCAGGTTCATCTGTCTCAAAAAGCTTCCCCACTGCAGTGAATATTTTCCCTACCAAGAAGAGCACCTATACTGAATAAAGGAAGTTTCATACTTGAGCATTTCCATGGTTGTTTTAACTGCCATTTTTGGTTTTCCAGAAACATCTGCTCAGTTGGACAGAGCCAGTGCTGCATATGTTTTTCCAATGAAGGATTAAAATCCGTAGTAAGAAGAGGGCATTTTTTCTTGATGACAGGACTCTCAGACACTAAAAATGCAGAGATGTAAATGTGTGGCTCAGTAGAACCTTGAACTCTAGAATCTCAAGAGCAGGCTGTGTTTAGTAAGCGAAGATCTGATCGCTAAATGTGTGAGCCTGCTGTGCAGTCCTGGAGAGCTTTTCCCTCCACAGCCTCCCACCAACCTGCCCACACAGCTTGCTAAAGAATAAGGCACTTGGGCTAGGATTTTAGAATGTCTGTTTCAGGTTTGGTGGGCTCTCGGTTTCAGGGGATATAGTCATGGATCAGTCCTGATGAAAAGGTTGGTAAGACCCCAGCCAGGCTGTGCTCTCCAGGAGAGTTTAGTGTGGGGGAGAAATGCCAAGAGACACTCGGGGAATTGCAGGGGATGCTCGCTTGGGGGAGGGGGGGTGTCCCATACTCTGGCTCAGAGTGGCCCCCCACTGCAGACTCAGAGAGACGGTGTCCTTCATGGTAACCAGGGATGGGCTCAGTGCCAAGCCTCTAGTGTTCCTGAACTTTGAGTTCCAAAAGCCAGCAAATGTAGGGGCCCAGGCCATGCCCTTGAGAACACCAAAGCCCAAGGGTTGCGGGTTGTGGGATAATGTGTCCTTTGCCTCCCGGAGAAGGGGCAGGGATCCTTGGCACTGGGTGATCAGATAAAGGTTAACTGTTGAGTTTGACCTGGCTCTGGATCACACATACACCCCCGCTGCTGCAAGGAGACACTGCTTATTACCAGTGGCTTAAGGTAGGCATGGGTCGCTGGATGGAATCAGCAGTGGAACTCTCCATAGATTGCTCAGTCCATGGGTTACAGACCCATAGCTAGGGGCTGTGCCCTGCTTATAGACCAGTTTAAGTTGATCTGAACTGCAAGGTATTTTAATTGATCAATTTCACAGTGAAGCTCAGGTTTCCGGATTCTCTTAAGGAATGGGAAGTGTGTCTCTGTGGAGCCCACCGTCCCACATAGCAGATAAGTGGGACCTAGAGGCCTCCCTTCTGGCTGGGACATGGGCTCCCCAGTTTGCTTCTTGTATTGGCACGTTCACCACAACCTTTCCTCCTTTGTATCTCCTGCTTGGCTCCTATCACCATGTGAGTCTGTGACCTCTGGTTTCATTCCTCTGTGCCTCAGTTAAACACAAATGCACCTTGAAAACATTAGGCTAAGTGAGAGGAGCCAGTCACAAAGGGCCATAAGTTTCATTTATATGAAAATTTACTTCTGTGAATTATCTAGAATAAGCAGATGCAGAGAGAGAAAGTAGATTAGTGGTTGCCTAGGGCTTAGGGGAGGAGATTTGGGGAATATGGGGAGTGGCTGCTAATGGGCACACACAAAAAAACCACCGAACCACACGCACTAAAAGTGTGAATTTATGGTATGTGAATTACAGCAATTTAAAAAAACTAAGAGGGGCGCCTGGGTGGCTCAGAGGGTTAAGCCTCTGCCTTCTGCTCAGGTCATGATCCCAGGGTCTTGGGATCGAGCCCCGCGTCGGGCTCTCTGCTCATCAGGAAGCCTGCTTCTCTTTCTCTCTCTCTCTGCCTGCCTCTCTGTCTGCTTGTGATCTCTGGCTGTCAAATTAATAAATAAAATCTTTTTTAAAAAAAGATATTAAAAAAACTAAGAGTAGTGTTTTATTGCAGTGAGGGAAGCACTCATTAAGTGGTCACAGTCATTGTCACCTGAGATTCAGACAGCTGCTGTCTCAACTCGTTTCTCCTTTATGGTCTTTCCGCTGATTACAGCCAGTGGAAGCTTGTTGTATTTCGACCGTTAACTCGGGGGCCTTTTCAGAAGGTCTTTGGTCCTTGCTCAGAGGCAGATGTTACACTTTCCATGTTCATTTAGTGGAGACTAGTGAGCAAGTGGAAACCAGATTACTTAAATATTCAGCAGAGGACATGGACATGTTTACCGAGATTATCTCTGGGAAGTTGCTGTCCAGATATATCATCTGAACACAGCCTGTGATACAGAGAAGCACGAGAGATATGTGGACTCACCAAGATGAGGAAAGGCAGCAGCCCTAAGGCCACACTGAGAGCTTCAGAACATGAGAATAAACACAACTCTGGATTTCTCTTCCTCTCCTTTTTTGGGGCCGGGAGCATGGCAGGTTCTCAGTCCACATTTAGGGCGTGAATGTGATCGTGCGCAGTGTGTGAGAGCACAGTCTGTCTCTCGGATTCTGGCATTGCACTAGTGCTGCTCTGGGAGCGTGTGCAACGCAGAGCACGTTCCATGCCTTCTCGTATTCTCTAGAAACAGTGTAAGGTCCTTGAAATGTGTGGCCCCACCTTATAGCCAAGGACATCTCCTCTAAGACACAGGAACGTAAGTGCAGTGACCAGTGATCTGGCTGGGACAGTTGGGCATCACCAGATGAGAAGGGGTTTAGGATTCGATGACCTGAGAAACGTCAAGTGCCGGGCAGCCGGTAGGCACCCGACAAGCAGCAGCTGGGTTGTTTGAGGACGGCGGGTGTGCAGCGTAGCAGGAACAACTTTAGACCTTGGAGTCAGGAAAACCTAGGTTAATTTCTGCACCTGCCGTCTGTGAGTTGCGTAACCTTGTGAGTTTCTTAAGATCTCTGAGTCTCAGTTCCTCCCATTTGTAGAATGGGTGTTCTAGTACTTAACCCAAGGGTTTGTTTTAAAGTTTAGATTAGGTAACGTCGTAAGGCCTCCAGCCTTTATCACCTCGCAGCTAGGAAATGCTCAGCAAGTGGTTACTTACTTCCTGCCTTCCCAGGAGGAGTCCGGCTAGAGAGCGATTCAGAGCATCTCCAGAGCGCGCGTCATCTGTACTCCCCGTGCGTGGTGGAGGGATGCTTCAGGGATGTCTGAGCTCTGAACAGCATGGGGTAATGTGTGGAGAACGCTGCATTTTGCTTGGGGCCTCCATTCTCCACGAGGAGAGTTCGCTCTGTCACTAAGTGAGTGCGTTCATTGTGCAGCTTTGGTTTCAGAAGACAGGCGAGAGGACCTGGTGTACAGCTGCAAGGGCTCGGGCTTTGACGGGGGTCACGAGTACAGATCCTCTGTGAGCCTGGGCCAGGGGACTCGGTTTCCCTGAGGCCATCTCACCTCTGCAGGATGAGGCAGTAATCAGAGCAGAAGGAGGTGGTTCCATGGAGGAACAGAAGTCCTCAGTGTACAGTGTCCCCGGGAAGGTGTCCACCACCTGTCCTCCTGCAGGCCACGGTTGTCACCACTGTGTTGCACAGGCCAAGGGAGTCCAGCACGGGGCTGTGGTTGTGTTGCTGAGACAATGGCCCTGGTTTTCTTCTGATGACAGTTTCGGAATATGTCCTCTCCTGTCGGGTTCCTTCTGCCGAGGAGGGGGGCATCGGTGTGGCACCATGCACTGTTAGGGGCCACATCATGAGCTTGGAGTTGCCACTTTGGGTTTGTGTCTTGTGGGGAATGGGTGTTCCTGCCAGCTGGCGACACCTCTGACCGCGAGAGTGGAGGCTCCGGGCAGCCTCTAAGGACATCTCCTCAGCCTGGGTTTTCAGGGCTTTTTAGAGGGAACGAGGCAGAAGCACCACCTCTTCCCCAGCACACAGGACAGTAAAGCCTGTGACCTTTACGTCCAGGAGGGTCCCAGGGATTTGTGATGGTGTGAGTTTCTAGGCCAGATACTCACTTCAAAACTAGTGGGGCTTCAGATCCCCTCCTGTGGCTCGCGGCCTGTGGATGAAAGAGGAAATAATGCGGTCTTTTGAAGAGAGACAGGCCGGGAGTGCCTGGAGTTTCAACTTCACTTAACTCTGCCTCCCTTTGTAGTGCGCTTTTCTCTCCGCATCCTCCTGTGAAGTGGAAAGGCAAGTCTTGTCGCTGGGCCTGTTTTGGAGCACCTGTTTGGACAGAGGGCTTAGAGCACCCTTGCCAGCGGGCCTTCAGAGCACACCGTGGCTTCTGCATCTTTCCCAGCCACAGCTCACCTGACCTGGGCCCTTCACAGTGTGCCTTTGTGGAGTCAGTAATGATGCCCTTTGCTCCTCCTACGTTGAATCCTAATGCTCAGGGCTGAGGACCCGTAGATATGATGAGGTTAAGGCAGCCGGGTGGGTTTAGAAGAGTAGGCCACACCCATGTCGCCTGTATGGCAACGTGGGGCTCTGGCCATGTTTGCCCCACAGCTCGCGGTGTCCTGCAGTGCTGCCGGCCCCTTGGCCCAGTCCCCAGGCCACGCCGGCTGTCCCACACGTCCCGTGCACACAGCACAAGACCCCAAGAGGGGGAGCATGAGAGATGCAGGGGCTCCAGTCTGTCTTCAGGGACTTCAGTCAAGGGACTATGGAGACAGAAATATACACTTGAGAGTGACAGTGGCATTCGCCAGCGTGTTGCCGGGAAGAGAATGAGAGGGTCACTGACTCCTTCTGAATTCGGAGGAGGAGTGACCCCTTCCTCGGATGTTCTGGAGAAGCGGGGGGGGTGGGGGGGGTGGATTCGTAGGCTTTGAAGGCTGGGTGGGATGTGGAGCAGGAGCTTTCCCGGAGAGTGGGGCCCTAGGGCCAGAGTAAGCAGGGCCCAGGTTTACAGGGTGAAGGCGGCTCTGTCTGGAGTGGATGGTTACACAGGGCAGTAAGAGGAGAGAGGTCATTCCAGTGCTCTTGTGGTTGCCCTGAGTGCCAGGCAAAGAGTGTGGCGGTGATTTGTGAGACAGCTTTTCCCACTGGAGCCCCAGGGCTTGGCCCACCGAGCCAGCCCCAGTGTTCTCCAGGCTGCTGGCGTTGGTGAGCACGTGTTCTGATGGCTTCCCCTTCCAGGGGAACCATTTTCTTGTCTTCTTCAACATAGCCCCAAGTGTGCGGGGTTCTGGGGCCTCTGGACTTAAACGAGTCACTATTTTTGCGGTGGCCTGAGGTGCCCTGTGTTGAGCCCTGGAAGGATTCGGGGTGGGGAGGCCGATGGTGTTGGTGTCAAGCAAGTGAGAAAGGAGCTCCTGGGCTTCCGAGGCGGGGGGGGGGGGGTTGGTTTGCTAAATACAAACCAGCCTCCTGCCTGCCCATCCCCTGCCTTCGGGGGACCCTGATGCTCATGCCGGCTGTCACCCAGCATTAGAGCCCCATTCCTCACACTTGCACCATGCAGTCTCTGTAGGCCTTCGGATTTCTCAGAGCTCCCCAGCACCATTCGGACCCTCACCACCCACCACTGCAGATCACTCTTACCTTCCGTGGCTCCTCACTGCCGCCAGAAGTAAATGCCCGTTCCTTTGCCATGCACAAGCCCGGGAGCAGCTTCACCGACCCTGTCACCCATTTCTTCTCCACCTGTGTCCTTCACTCTGCCAAACCAGATGCCTCCCTCCTTCCTCTGAGCCAGTGTTCACGCTGTTCCTCTGTCTGGGCTTCCTGGTCCCGAACAGTTCCAGAACGAACACCGCTCATCCCTCAGAGCCTCTCTCATGACCCTTGCGAAGCCATGCCTAATCCTTCCCCACCAGATGGCAGGCCTGCTCCCTCTTGCCGGCCCTTCTCGCCTCACAGGCTTCTCCCCCTGATCGTTCTGTCTCTGCTTTGCATGCAAGTCCTGTGTGCCGTCTAGTTTCCTCCCCAACCTTACCCCAGCAGAGAGCCCCTCATGGCAGGGAACGCATCCGTATGCTGGCTCCAAAAGAGGGAAGAGTGCCCTTGCCAGGTGCTCAGGGACTTCGTGGCCTGAAGCAGGCAGATAGGCGAGGCCACGGTTCTGGGATGGCACATGCCGCTGGCACGGCTGGCTCTCTGGCAGGTGCCCTGCTGAAGCCTCCTGGGTGTGCTCAGTCCCACTCTGGGTGCTGCTTGAACTCGTCCTGAGCAAAAGCATGGCCTGGCTTCCTCAGGAGGGCTCTCGGCACCCAGAGTGCCCGGGCAGGCTCTCTGGGCAGGAGCCGGAGGCACAGCTGCTTTCAGTGGCTTTGGCGATCTCCATATCCTGCCTCCTCGAGAACAGGGAGTTCTAGATGTTTGTGGAATCCAAGACACTGAGTATTTTTCATCAAAGATATTTAAAACTCAGCTAGAAACAAGTCCTTCTCAGTTCTCAGACTGTAGTTGTATATTCTTTAGGCAGTGTGACCTCTCAAATCCAGTCTTCTGGGATTAAAAAAAAAAAAAAAATCTCCTGTTTGCATTGGCCGGGAATCGAACCCGGGCCTCCCGCGTGGCAGGCGAGAATTCTACCACTGAACCACCAATGCTCCAGCTGTGAGCAGCTGTGTGAGCACCTCCCTTTACCCACCCCCGTCTTGAGCCTCCTTATAGCTCCGATGATTCATAGACTATAAGGCCAGGCTCTGATGCTGCCACATCAGCACAGCTGCAGGAACAGAAAGCTTCAGCTCCAGAGCTGAAGAAAGGAGGCCGACGGTGTGAGTGGGGGGGAGAGAAAGTTGCTTTGCCTTCAGACATCAGGACAGAAACCAGAGCTTGGGTCCCTCCTCACTGGTCAAAAGCACATGGAGACTTCAAATGACTTTGTGCCCCTCGCATGTGTGGATCCCCGTTCCATACGCACCGTGTGCCGAGCTGCTTTGCAGTTCTCGGATTTCACCCCAGCTTCCCGCCAGACACTGGCCAGGCGGAGTCCCTCACAGGTGGAGGGCGTGAAGGCCTTGGTCCCCACAGCCAGTGGTGCCTCCTTGGAGGGCCCACCTGCCGTTCCTCGGCTCGCTGAGCAGGGAGGTGAGGTCAAATTCACAGCGCCCTGGGCTGCGGTGGGCCAGCTGGTTTGAGGAGATTGGCTCCTCCGGCAGGATCTCTGTGTGAGGGGAAGCCTGCCAGGAAAAGGCAAAAAGCAGCTCTGCATTGGCCGGGAATCGAACCCGGGCCTCCCGCGTGGCAGGCGAGAATTCTACCACTGAACCACCAATGCTCCAGCTGTTCTGTGATAGGTCTGCCCGGCTTTTCTCAAGGGGCTGTGCCTGTGGGTACTCGGGAGCTCCAGCAAGTCACTGTCTCACCTGGCTAGTTTGTCCAGTTTGGGAAGCCAGACCGGTTTACAGAGAACCATCCTTGCTGGGCCTTATTAGGCTGCTTGGGGAAGAGGGGGAAGGAGGGGCTTGGTGTATGGAACTCGCATTGAGCTTGCACCTGGAGGCCCTTAGCCCATCCAGAGCCCTCAGCCCCCTGGGGTGGGCTTGGTGGAATTCCACCCGGTAAAGATTAAAAAAAAAAAGAGGCACCTCGCAGGCCATTTGTACACCACCTTCCTGAAGTACCCATCCCTGCTCCCACATCCACGAGCTCGGGAGCCGGGCCTGTTTTGTTCACAGCCGTGCTCACAGTGCTTGGCCCAGTATCACTTGCTGTATTAAATCTTCATCAAACCGTGTCAGCCCCTCATTGAACAGCTGTTTTGCGGGAGTGGTCTTGCCTCCTAAGGTGGCACGTTTACGTTTGGACAGTCCTAATTACTGGCAGCTTCCTGAACCTGAGCTGGAACCACATGGACGAATTGATGCCTTTTGGACTTAACTGTCCATAAAATTCTCTGAGCCAACTTGAGACCCCCATTAATGCGGCAGGCGAGCAGCGGGCCCACCACGATGGACGCAGAGCAGGTAGCCAGTGAGTCCAGGCAGCTGCTTTGAAAAGTCCGTATTCTGTAGACGGCCCCTTGGCTGCCCCACTGGTAGCAGTCTCCCTCACGCCTGGACGGTGGGATGGGCTCCGTCCATCTCACAGCTCCTTACGACGCTCTTTCCCCGTGTTCTCCAAAATCTGCAAGAAGCTTCCTCGTTACCCATGCTGCAAGATCCATTCTCCCTAATCTGAGACGGCTGGGGTGGCCGTAGACGGCCAGGGTGGCCGTAGCCAGCCCATCCTGGTAGGTCTCCCGCTGCTGCTCTGTTCTCTGGCGTCCCAGACAAGCTTGACTAGAGCCGCCTCCTCGCCTTGGCTCTTATGTTTCCTTCTGCCCGGAACGCCCCTGTTTCCTTCTCTCTCCCTGCCTCCTTCAAGGTCCAGCTGAAATCCCACTTCTGGGAAGATGTCCCTAATACCCAGGCCTTAGCTCCCCATCAGTTATCTGGGGAGCTGGTGATCAGTTCTCGGAGACTGGTCTGTGATGGAACGGGGCCTCCCTCCGCTCTCCTCCTCTCCGGGCAGGGCCTGCCGTGGGATCATCCCCCAGGGGGACCACAGGGCACCTCCCGTTCGGCCCAAGAAGACGAGCACATGGCATTTTTCTGGCTTCCGTGGTATCAGTGGCACCACACTGCAGCATTTACTTGTTTGTGTGTGGATCTTGCCCCCTGGACTGGAACCTGATGCAGCGCCATCCGTGGAAGTGATAGCACAGACTCAAAGAACCTCTCTCGGGTGCGGGATTTGGGGGCAGAGCCAGTGTCGAATAAGGACGGTCGCCCGGCTGCTCATGTTGCCGTTTTTGGTCTCCCGCAAGACATTCCGTTGCGTTCTCCCAGACCCCCAGAGGTGAGGTAGGTCTGTCCTTCCCCCTTCTGTTGTACACAAAGGGAGACTGCGACCCAGAATAGGGAAATGGCCTGTGACCCCGCCAGTACCTCCCAGTCAGCAGCGGAACCGGGAAAAGCCCACCCTGAGGTGCAGGACTTCCGATTCCTCTTTCTAAACTGGTCATCTCCCTGCCCCATCCCCGGCCCTGGAGCCAGCAGCCAGGGTGGGGGAGGCCTGACCCCACTGCCCTGCAGCCCCTCCCTCCTCTCTCTCCAGGCTGGTCCGGGAGTTCGTGGCCCAGAACAACACCGTGCAAATCAAGCATGTGATCCAGACCCTGTCTCAGGAGTTTGCCCTGTCCCAGCACCCCCACAGCCGGAAGGGGGGCCTCATCGGCCTGGCTGCCTGCTCCATCGCACTGGGCAAGGTGGGCCTTTCTCCTGAAGGGGCAGACACAGCAGCAGTGGCCTTCGCTTTCACCGCCCGGCCCCAGCGGTCTGCTGCAGACCTCCGCTTTACCGCCAATCTCGCCACCCCTGAGACCCGCCGGGCGGCCTGGCTCCGCGGCGGTGTGGCCTCTGGCCCGGGAGGCCGACTTGCCCAAGGGCAGGCCTCACGAGAAGGCCTGAGCCGCTCCAGGGGAGCCGGGATGTCCACTGGGGCGGGGAGGGGGGCTGCTGCGGGCCCATGGCCTGGCCCACCTTGAGCTGTGTCTCCTCCTGCCTCTCCCGCAGGACTCGGGGCTGTACCTGAAGGAGCTCATCGAGCCCGTGCTCACCTGCTTCAACGACGCCGACAGCCGCCTGCGCTACTACGCGTGCGAGGCGCTGTACAACATCGTCAAGGTGGCCCGGGGCGCCGTGCTGCCCCACTTCAACGTGCTCTTCGACGGGCTCAGCAAGGTGACTGCCCCCCGCCCCCGCCACCCGGGGCGGCCTGAGCCTGAGCCTGCCCGGCCCCCACGGGACCCCTGGGGCCCCTCCTCCCAGGGGCAGGCGAGCAGGTGAATGCCGGTCTGTGGGCGCCTGCCATCTGTGCAGTCTCATCCTTGTCTCTGATGGCCTTGTAGGGACGTTTGATTTTTTTTTTTTCCATTTCTCTAGTAACTGATTTTTATCACAGTTGATGAAAGTGTCAGTCCCCCCAGAGTGCAGCGGAAACACAGGTGGTTTGAGGAGTCCCAGCCTCCCTTACAGAAGGCAAAGACGGTGAATCCCTAGTACAGACTATATTTCCCCCCACGAGGGCAGCACTGCCCGTAAGCGCTGGAAAAAGCTCTGCTTACAAAGGCCGAGGAGCCCCAGACACAGCGTCCTCAGCAGCGCGCTCAGCCTCCAGGGGCGCACCTCCTGGCAGAGCAGCCTCGAAGCTTTGCAGCCCGGCCGACCGCCCCAGTCATCCCCAGGCCGCCGCCTCGGTCCCCGCCTCCCAGAGCGGAGCAAGGACCCAACATGTTAGGATGGGAAACCCCTGAGGAAGGCTGGTGGGAACCCAGCACCTGGCCTGGTGGCAGCCAGTGCCACAGATCCCCGCGCGGAACCAGAAGTCTGCGCATGTCCGTTCCTCGGCCATGTGCCATGTTGCCTGTCCCTACCTCCCCACCTACCTCCCCACCATCCTTTGGTTGAGTTCCTGAAGGAGGTGCCTGCCAGGGACTTGGCTCTGTGGGTTTTTAGTAGATTCCTGGTCCTGTATATTGACTGTAACCATCTCACTGTTTCTGGACCTCTCGTAGTTGGCTGCAGACCCAGACCCAAACGTGAAGAGTGGATCTGAGCTCCTAGACCGCCTTTTAAAGGTAGTACTTGGTCCCACTTTTATTTTGGAGTCTGTCTCTTCCATCTGTCTATACAGCTTATAAATTCTATCTGTGGGGGTGCTCCTCCTATTTTTTAAAATTTTTTTCATTTATGTACAGTAGAAGTGACTCTGGTATACAGTTCTTTTTTATTTCATTGATTTGTGTATTTTTTTTGAGAGAGAATACCACCAGGGGGAGGGGAAAAGGGAGAGGGAGAAGTGGATTCAATCCCAGGATGCCAGGATCATGACCTGAGCCAAAGGCAGCTGTTTAACCAGCTGAGCCGTCCCGACGCCCTCAGTGTACAGTTCTGTGACAGATGTACAGACTGGTGTCACCAGCACAATCAGAATTCAGAAACATCCTATCACCCCAAACATCCCCTCCTGCTAGCCACACCCAGGACAAAGAAGAGTGGCATCCCCTCCCATTCCCACGCTGCTCCCAGTGACCGGGGGCTGCTAATGGTCAGCTTACCAGGGCATGTGATCAGATGTAGGGTTTTACTGTATGATTATCCTCTTGACTCTGATTCCTGCTTTTACCCCAGTGTTTTTGCTCTTCCCCTGGCTTGTGCGAGGGCGGTTGCTCTGGGACCTCTCCTCCGTAGCCAGAGCTCTGTCATTTTCATCTGCAGCCCCCTGACCCCTGGAGCTAGACCCTGGGCCCATAATTCAGTCGGGTCAGGCTGCCCTTGGCCTCTGGCTCTCAGCAGCTCATGTGCCTTTGATCCACAGGACATTGTGACGGAAAGCAACAAGTTCGACCTGGTGGGCTTCATCCCTTTGTTGAGGGAGAGGATTTACTCCAACAACCAGTACGCCCGGCAGTTCATCATCTCCTGGGTAAGGGCCAGCCCCATGACAGTTTCTCCAGCCATAAGGAGCCTCTGGTTCAGTAGAATCTGCCCTCTGGCACGCCCTGGGCAGTTCCTGTGGCTGAGAGAAGCCTCATTGTCAAACCTCTAATGGCCAGATACGTAAGGTAATCCAAAACACATTTATTCCAGTCTGCCCCAAAGCCCATCATGTTTGCCCCCGATGATGCAGTTCTTTCCTCGTCCTGGGAAACACCCCCATGTCTCTTTTTAAAGCTGGGGGTGCCATTGTCAGCAGCCATACCTCTTCGAGCCTTGTCTGTCCTCTCCCTTCTCCCTTAGAGCCAAGTCACCATTCTCCCGCATGTTTAACAAAAGCCCGGTCTGGGCAGCGGAGGGGATTGCTGTAGGGCCATGAAACGCAATCCCAGAGCACTGGTGAGGAGGAGAGGAGGGATCCTAGGCTGGTATAACCGTCCCTCCCTATTTCTTTCCCTGGGTCAGATCCTGGTTCTGGAGTCTGTGCCAGACATCAACCTGCTGGATTATTTGCCGGAGATCCTGGATGGGCTCTTCCAGATCCTGGGCGACAACGGCAAAGAGATTCGGAAAATGTGAGTGGAGGGAGGGGGCGGGCAGCTGTTCAGTGTGCACATGCACCCCACACCCAGCGGAGGGGTGGCCACGGGGGAGTAACTTCACTCTCCTCGTCCTGGCTCATGTGCTTCCTGCCTTGCGGGAAGCAGAAAGCTCGTCCACCCCCAGTCTCTGGAAAACAGCCATCTAGCAGCCGCGAAGTGTCGTCCCCTCTTAGAGGGCCCCCCCCCAGAGCAAAAGCGGGCACCGGGAGAGGGTCCTCCAGCCCTGGCTGGTGTATGCTATTTTCCTTCTCCTCCTCTCATTGGTAGGTGTGAGGTGGTCCTTGGAGAATTCCTGAAAGAAATTAAGAAGAATCCCTCCAGTGTTAAGTTTGCAGAGATGGCCAACATCTTGGTGATCCACTGCCAGACCACAGGTGGGTATGAAGGCCCCGTGGCCACCGCCACCTCCTTAGAAGCAGCAAGAGCCCCGGTAGGAGTATGAACCTGCCCCCAACTGGATTGGGGCAGTGCGGTGGTGGGTCCTTGTGGGAGGGAGATCAGGTCCTCCATCACTGTGGAGGCCCTTGCGCTTTGTCTGACTTTGGAATAAGAACTGGAGACTGTCTTGCTGGGAAGCTTGGCATTTCACTGTGAATTGAAATGCTTGCAGGTTGGGATTGTATCCATGAGCTTCTGCTGAGTATCAAACCCCCGCAAAACTGACTGCCTCACGTGGTGGCTACTTAGTGTTGGTCTGGAGTCTCTAGGTCAGCTGGGTAGCTCCGTTCACCTGGGCCAGGCTTAGCCTCACTT
>RCUC01069841.1:0-32036 GCA_003697995.1 Taxidea taxus jeffersonii | reverse complement strand
TTGGTTTTCTGATTAAACCACATTCAGGCATTACTTACCCTTTCTTAAGACTTTCTCCTTTTATGAGAATTTGAAACAAGATTATGTATAGACAACTTTAAAAACAACAGTCTCTCTAAATACAATCAAGGAATTGACTTCAAAATTCTAGAGAGGTTTCTGATCAGATTCCTATCTAGGAGACTTGAAACTTCATCAGACTTTTCTACTATTAATCCTCAAGACTTGTGAGGTTGATTATAGACTTGCTAACTAAGTTGTCTGTATTTAATCTTACGTTAAATGGCATCCCCACAAAAGGAGAAAGTCATGAGAAGAAGAAGGTGAGAGAAACCTAAACATAGTGCAGTCAGGAAAGAAAGTGGACCAAATTTCAGATGGCAGCCAAGTGAGAGAAAAGGGCTGGTGGATAGGAAATACAGCTCTTGGTGGGGCTTGAAAACTATATGAAGGCATTTAGAATTTAGACTTGAGGACTGCATCTGCATCTCCAAGCTTTTCTTTTTTCTGACACTTGTTTTCTGTTCATTGCAAATAGGATTAATTAAATATTCAACTAATGCTTTGTTTTTACTCTTTGAAATTAGGAGACATAGATGAGCCAAGACTATATTTTAAAAGATACTGGATTCAGCAATGAATAAATCAGCCTTCAGATATTTACTAATTTGGATAAACATTGAAATAAAGTCCACAGTAGCAGCACAAGCCATGTGTCAGATCTGGTTCAGGTGGCCCAAAGGCACACTGGTTGAGAGCATCACACTCATATATGCACCTGTCTGCTCTGCCCCATCCTCTGGCCAAGTTCCATGTATTCCCCTATCCCTGCCTCTGTCTATCTGCTCATTGTGATGACCAGTTGTTATTCCTGACTCCCATAATCTCAGCTTCTAGATAGCGGGCCAGTGAGTCCATGGGTGGACCATCTCATTGGGTAAGCTGTGCACCTGTTTCTGCCCCGTGGACAGCTCAGATAGTTGCTGCTGGATTCAGCCTGGATTCAGTTTTCTAATACAACTTACATTTAGCCAAAGATTACTGAAAATTTTGATAGAAGACAGGAGAATTAGTATGTAAGTGGCTGAAAATAAACTTCCAAGACTTCGAAACAAGAATTTTATAACCACTCCAAATTCATAAGAATGTGTGTGTTCACATAAAATATCAGGAATCAAATCAGTGCTAAAATATTGAAAATTCTGTAAAACACAGAAAACTTGAATTCCTGGCCAACTTGTCATCCTACGAATACCTAAACCTTTGAGGATCTTTCTTACCTGCACAGATGCTAAATGCTGCCCACCCTTTCTGCACACTTTCCCAAGGCTGACACTGCATATCTGCTCTTTTCCCCGATTATGAATTCCACTCACCCAGCTTCCCATGAGGGCAGAGGAATAGCCACAATATTATTGCTTGCCCATGGGAAGCATCTGGGGGAGTTTCTGTGGCCATTTAACAGATGGCTAGAGCCAGCTTCCAGTTTAAATTCCAATAAAGGCATCAGGCATCACCTCTTGGGGAAGTGTTAAAACTAATTTCTAGAATTTTGTTTTCAAATCGGCATCCATCAAATCTTTAGACATGCCCACAGGAGCTGGTAAGAGCTAGCCTGTGCTGTATGTACTGTGGAGTGGCCTTCCCTTTCTGCAACCATTATTTCTGCAAAAAAGCAATTACCAGAAATTAGGAGTGAGATTATTTCTGGAGGTAAGAGAAATGTTGGCCTTGTGTATTTGTGTATTTGCTGATAACAGAGGTATAAGCAAAAGGAAAACCACCATCCAGAAATACAACCCCCCACCCCGCCCCACATCCTGAAAACATTTAGAGCTGCTTTCTTTTGTATTTGGCATGTTTCTCCAATAAAACACAAATAATCTTGAAGCACAATTCATTCAGATAAAATCATTTATTAGATCCTTTCCTCCAGGATAAATGATGGAGAGAAGCACCCTTAGTTTGTAGGTCAAGTTCTGCAAATGACTTACATTTTTAGCACATTTTAGCAATTATAAAACTTTCTACATCTATTACCTCATTTGTTCCTTAGAACAGTTATTTATGACAAATGGGGCAAGAATTCTGTTTTACACGTGAAGAGACTGATCTTAGAGATGTTAAGTGATTCACCCCAAATTACATAGTGAAAAAAGAGCAGAGAGGAGATTCAAATCTGGGTCTTTTGACCCCAGTTTTTGTATTCTTTATTTAGCTCAATTGAAAATTTGTTTTGGGGCAAGAAATAGAGGTCCAGAGCAAAGAAAAGCATCTGAGGAGCTCATGGAGATAGTGAGAAAAGAGGTCTCCAGCACTCCGGGAGACCACTGGACAGGAGATGACCAAGGCATACAACACTGAAATAATCCTTACGTTTAGGTGTGGTAAGTCAAATGTTCAGAGAAATCCCTTCTTGTGCATAATATGTAAAGATTCTTGATAAAATATTTTTGAAATATGTTTTTTAAGTACATTAAAGTACTATACAAGGAATGAGAGTTTGGGGAGGAGAGAAGTAAGGAGAGGAGGCCAGAGGTGAAGAGAAGGTATTAATCCAGAGTGGTACTGTCACCATAATGTTTCTTAGTTCCTAATAGTCTGGAGTTTAAATAGTGTGTGCCCTGGAGGTATGTGATCATATCTGGGACCTGAACAGGTATGACATTAGATCAGAGATCCTCATATAAGGGAGAGAACACAAATGGATGACATCTTGGTGGGCGTATCTCTGTAGAAGCAGTAAAACAAAAACAAAAACAAAAAACCTCTTGGTTCCTGCTAGAAATCCATCCTCACAGGAGTTTAAAAACCAAAGCTCAGGGGCGCCTGGGTGGCTCAGTGGTTTAGGCCTCTGCCTTTGGTTCGGGTTGTGATCTTGGGGTGGTGGGATCGAGCCCTGCATCGGGCTCTCTGCTCAGCAAGGGAGCCTGCTTCTCCCACCTCCTCTGTCTGCCTCTCTGCCTGCTTGTGATCTCTTTCTGTCAAATAAAAAAATTAAAAGACAAAAAAACCCAAAAAAAACCAAAGCTCAAAATTAACAATGATCTTTCATTTGTAGAGCTTCAGCTACTTGGCAGAAACAAACTAAAAGCTTTTCTGAAGAGTTACCACAAGACTGAGCTCCAAGAAACCTAGGTTCACAATAAAAAAACTGCTAAGACATGAAGAGATAAACTGACATTACAAAGAATCAGCAAAATACACTGCAGAAGAAGACCAGAGAAGAGAGTTCATACTAGAATTTTCAGATAGAAGTTAGAAACAGAATGTTTTACATGATTTAAGAAATAAGAGGTGCTGAAAATATGTAGAAAAAGCAGAAGAATATAAAAAAAGTAATAAAAAAGTGACCAAAATATTAAAAAAAGAGCTAAGTAGAGCTTCTAGGTATAAAAAAAATGTAGTAATTAAAATTAGAAACTTCAGGAATGTGATAAAGCCAAAAAGGAATGGGATAAATTAATCCCCATGGAATATATTAAGATGTTGTTGGTGGAAAAAGCTTTTCAGTAAGCTCTACGAGAGCATACATATAGAATGAGAACATTCATATCAATATATTAATATGGATTAATATACAGATTATTTCATTAATTCCTTTTCCGTTATGTCACATACCTTAAGTATATGTATGTATGTCAAATATATAGTATATAAATATGTGTATCCTGTATATCCATATAGTCCTATATCTATATAGACATGTGTATATACATATATAGATAACATACAGATATATAGAGAGAGATCACAAAGATGAGGAAAAGAAAGATCAACACAATTTATGATACAAGGTTCTGGTATTACATCTCAAAATTGAGAAGTATGAAACTTGGATTTCAAAGGTATTGATTGTATTCTGTTCTAGAAACTTGGGAGATAAATGGATTCATTTAATTTTTTAATTGAGATTGACATACATCATTACTTTGGTTTAGGTGTACAACACAGTTATACATTTACATTGCAAAATGTTCACCACAGCGTTACATTCCTTATGATGAGAACTTTAAAGACTTAATTTTAGTAACATTCAAATGTGCAATACAGTATTAACTATAGTCACCCTGATGTACAGTACATCCCCATGACTTAGTTATTTTCCACCTGGAATTCCGTACCTGTTGACCGCCTTGACCCATTTCCCACCCCTAAAAGTCCCCCTTACCTCTGGCAACCACTAATCTGTTCTCTGTGAGTGCAACTTTTTTTTTTTCTTTCTTAAGATTACATGTATGAAACAGATCACTTCTGACTCTCTTTTCAACTTATTTCATTTTGCATAAATGCCCTCAAGTTTCATCAGTGTTGTCACTAGTGGAAAGACTTCCTTCCCTTTTTATGACTGAATAACATTCCATTATACATATGTACCACATTTTCTTCATTCATCCATCAATGACTCTTAGGTTTTTTTTTTTTTTTTTAAGATTTTATTTATTCATTTGAGAGAGATACAGAGACCGAGAGAGAGAGAGAGAAAGAGAGAGAGGACAAACAGGGTGAGAGGGAGAGGGAGAAGCAGACTCCCCCTTGAGCTGGGAGCCCCACATGGGGCTCTATCCCAGGACCTGGAGATCATGACCTGAGCCAAAGGCAGACACTTAACGATCTGAGCCACCCAGGTGCCCCCACTTAGGTTGTTTCTATGTCTCAGGTATTGCATACAATGCTTCAATGAATATGGGGTGTTGATATCTTTTCAAGTTAGTGTTTTGTTTCCTCCATTTAAATACCCAGAAGTGGAATTCTGGATCATATGGTAGTTCTATTTTTAATTTTTTGATGAACTACCATACTGATTTTCATAGTGGCTTCACCAATGTCCATTTCCACCAACAGTGCATTAGTGTTCTCTTTTCTCCACATCCTCAGCAACACTTTTATTTCTTGTCTATTTGATAATAACCAGAGATTTTTAAATAAAATCTATTTGAGATTTTATGTCATTGTGGTTTTGATTTGCATTTCCCTCATGATTAGTGATGTTGAACACCTTTTCATGGACCTGTTAGCCATCTATAATACATCATCTTTGGAAAAATGTCTGTTGAGCTCCTCTGCCCATTTCTAATCAGATTGTTTTTTGCTATTGAGATGTAGGAGGTTTTATGTATTTTGGAGGTTAGTTCCTTATCAGATAGATGATTTGCAAATATTTCTTTATCATTCAGTGGGCTGACCTTTCATTTTGTTGATGGTTTCCTTTGCTATGCAGTAACTTCAGTATGATGTAGTCTCACTTGTTGGTTTTTGCTTTTGTTGCCTTTGATTTTGATGTCAAATCCAAGAAGATCATTGCCAAGGCCAGTGTTAAGGTACTTAGCCCCTGTGTTTCTTTCTAGGGGTTTTATGGCTTCAGCTCTTATGTTCAAGTCTGAACCATTTTGAGGTTGGGTTTTTTTTTGTTGTTGTTGTTGTTTGTTTGTTTTTAATGTATGGTATAAAGAGTCCAGTTTCCCCAGCACCATTTATCAAAGATTCTGTCCTTTTGCATTGTATATTTCTATCTCTTTTGTTGTAAGCTAATTGACTGTATGTGTGAGTTTATTTCTGGCTCTATTCTGTTCCATTGATTTATATATCTGTTTTTATGCAAAGAGTCTACTGTTTTGATTACTGTAGTTCTCAATATAGTTTGATATCAAGCATGATAACTCCAGCTTTGTTTTCTTTCTCAAGATTGATTTTGGCTATCTGGGGCCTTTTGTGGTTCCATATGAATTTTAAGATTATGGTAGCTCTGTGAAAAAAAAAGTCATTGGAATTTTAATAGGGATTGCATTGAATCCATAGATTTTTGGAGGATAGTATGGACATTTCAACAATGTTAATTCTTCCAGCCCATGAGCAGGAAAATCTTGCCGTTTAGTTGTGTTTTCTTCAGTTTCTTTAGTCAATGCCATATACTTTTAGTTCATTTAATTATTAAATTATATATACTTGAAATTTATTAATAAATATGGTATTTACCAATTAAGAGCATACATATAAAAATGATCTTACCTCTGGTGTAAGGCTGGAGGTGGGAAAGAAGAGTGACTACAGTTGGAATTGAGTGTGTATTGAACAATGACTACAATCCATTGTATGCCTACATGGTGCCAGGCACAGTCTTCAGATGTTGTGTAATTTTTAAAAGTACCCTGCAAATAAATGTTGTAAAAGTAGGTGTTAATTATCAAGGGAAATTGATACGTCAGAGTTGATGTCATGTCCCTTAAAGCACACAGCACAAGATTCAGAACTAGGTTTATGTAGTGGCAAAGCCAGTTCACTTTTGCCTGCACCTGGCTCATTCCATACTGTGTATCACTTTGCTCAGTTATTAGTAGAAGAAATGAGGAATGGTGGAAGTAAGTGGGAGGGAAACGGCTATTCTGTAAACATTCCAGCAGCCAACTCCTGTAACCTGAAATGTTTTCTCTAGGGTGGAAACTCAGGGAAAAATGAAACTTGCTATTCTGCTGAGGAAGGCCCAAAACTTACTCCCTCAAATTACTCAAATAAGAGAACTGGAACTCCCCGTGTGGTGGAATCAAAAATCACATTCACATTTTCAGGGTTCCAACCACCTATGATATAAGGTATTGATTGGTCAAGGAGTAGACAGAGTCTATCTACATTTTCTGCAAAAATAAATCTTTTAGGATTTATTTCACAGGTCTCTTCTCCACAAAATCAGTGTATGTGTATATGGAGGGAGAGGCAGAGTGAGGCAGAGGAGAAGAAATTAACAAAAGGAAATGACGAGAAAATTTGTAAAATGAGAGGACAGTGATCATTATAGGGGATCAAATATTTTATCATATTATTAATGTGACCTCTTTTGCCTTTTGTCTTTAAATGATTAATGAGATCAATGTATCCTGGTAATAATGACATGAACCTTAACCACAATTACTAATCTAGAAGTAAGTATAATGATTATTCATCTCAACCCCCCCAAAACAGAGGCAAAGACAGCAAAAACAGCCTCAGGACCTCATCAAGGTAGGGTGGCTACTAGGTATAGGCCAAATGGCATGGGGGGAAAGTGCAGAGTGGAAATCATAGTTCCAAATTCTGCTATACTACCTACTTTCTCCTTCACACCCTGCTTCCATCTGATGAGAAGAAAAAGCCTGCCACTCGCTTGTACCTCAGTCCTGAACATTTTCTAGGAATGGAGGTGACAAACACTCATTTGCCAGATATAGTCCATAGTATGCTGGTTACTCTGCCTCTGAAGTGTAGAAAGCATGGGCCTGGCCCTGTGCAGGATTTTTCTATTACCTTTGAGAGGAGAGGAGTCCTAATGCTGAGAATACAGAGCTCATGTAATGAATGTCTATGACCCATGAGCATACTCAATTAAATCTCTCAAGATCCCAAGAACCCCTTCAGAGGGTTCAGAGCGCTACCAGAGAAGCGCGGGGGGAGTTGGACCCCAAGCTCTTGGCACATTATGGGTACATCATCAGCCCTTTAGCCATACATCATGGGTGGAGAACATTGGTTGTTTTTGGTGGTGGTGGTGGTGGTGGGTTGACATGTACAAGGTGAATATTCTCTCAAGACAGTCCTTCTGTGAATTACTTAATACTGCAAAATCTAATAACTGGTGACAAGAGATTCCTAAGATGATGATTTTCTAATTTGACTCTGTTGTAGCTAGCTGCTTTGTTAGCAACCCTGTAATTTGTTATAAATAACAAAATGCTGCTTACTCAAATTGTCATCAAGAAATTTCCGTTTATACAGAATACTTAACCAGAAATACAGTATCTCCTTACTGTATATCCCTGTCTCCTCTCTGAAAAACTAACCTAACATACTGGATTTTCTCTAGGAGGCCAATGCCTTATTCATTAGGCCACTGGGGCTTCTTGGGTTGTCTTCAAACTAGAAATTTGAAGAAAATACTAACACTCTTACTTGGCACACATTGCATATGTAAAGAAAGTAGCAGGACAGAATCAGTTTACAAATCAAGGTGGACAGGAAGCACTGTATTTATTCACTTTCCTTAAAATGTGCCAGCTCCTTTTTCCTGGTAGAAAGTTCAAAACCATCATTCTGGGTTCCTTGCACCTAGGCATATATGGCACAGAATGCAGAGGTTTTCCAAGCCCAAAACATTGGGGAAGCTCTGCTAGGAAAGCTGTCAGCTACTGCTGGGCCACCCACTGCCCTGGGCTACATGGACTCTTCCTGTTAACAGCCAACTCTGGCTCCTGCCCATATTAAGAATCTCTGGCAAGGCTGGGACCTGGAGGTATACAGCAGAACCTTGACCTTTGACTTTTGCCTGTTCTCCGGAGAGAATGTTTCCAGAGGGTGGGAAACATTTCTTGCTTTGCGGGGGCTCACAGAGCTTTGTGTCTTTCTGAGACCCAAAGAACCTCTTTTCCAGCCTTGTTGCTTATCAAAGGCATGCTGTCTCTCTGCTTCCCTAGGGTGAGCCATAGTTCTTGAGGCAAGACAATGAAATGAGCAGGGAGGGAAAATTAGAGGCAGGAAAAGCAAAATTTAATAGTGCAATAAATCATTCTGCTATAATAATATCATGCTTATAAATTGGTATTCCCCTCTTAGAGAATTTTTGAAAATTCCTCAGAAGGAAATCAAGGGTGAAATTGTTTAATTTTTTTAATATGAAAAACAGATGCATGGGTATTCATGATACATATATAGATTTTATATATATATATACATATATATAGTATAATATACACAAGTATGTGTACATAATATATATACACAGATCATATATAAATATATAAAATTATTAAATATATATTTGTTTATATAATATTTAATATATATAAATACATAATTTATATGTATATATATAAATGTAATTAAATTACATTTATGTTTATATCCATTATAGGGTCATCAGTCCCTGCCAAGGTATCAGAATGTATTTTTGTCTTTTCAGTATAATCTTGAGTTCTATCATTTGTAAAATAAAGGATTAATACCATTTGAGGACATCATTCTTCCTGCTTTCACTTATTTTTCTTTTATATTTTGACTAATTACAGATGTTTTATGTATGTATGCATGTGTTTTATTTATTTTAAAAATTCTTGTCAATGTAAAAGCTTGTCTTTGACAGAAAGGTTGGCCAGACATATTTGCTGCCTCTCTCAGTGGAGAGCAGTGCACTGGGCTTGATGGAAGTCTGTGATATGGAAAGCATGGTTCTAACCTAGGGGGACTATCCATCATCAATCAGGATAGGTGGGCAGACTCTTGAGAAGAGAATGGAAAAATAAGTACAACTTGAAGAAAAAGGTAGAAGCCAGAGTGGGTCTTAAAGGAAATAGAAAAAGTGTGAAAGACATACTGGGTTGAGACATGCATATTTGATAGAGAAGCCAGAAGTAGAGTTGCATTATGTGTACAGGGGATCTTGAAGATCCCAGAGAGCATGTCCTTGGAAACCCAGGGATCTGTCTCAAAGCCTTTGGTAGAGTGACAATTGAAAGTATTTTATTAAAATGAGTCTTCCTCAGAGAAACCAAGGTGGATGACTCAATTGCTGTAGTCTGACAATTAGAGAAGTAGACCATCCCTTGGGAGAGAGCAAGAAGATCTTAGATCTGCAAGGAGAAGTACTTCTTATCCAGTGACCTGAGCAAGCCATTGCCTTTGGAAGTAGTGGTGAAAGGAGTGCAGGCATAGCAGGTAAAAAGCTCTAAAATCACAACTGGAAGGAGCCTCAGATTATCTGGTCTGATCCTCTGACTTGATACAGGAAAGGAAACTGGGGCTCCAATAGAGGAAGTGAAGTATTCAAGGGTGCATGGTTCATTAACAGTGAACTAGGACCAGAACCCAGATGAAAATACATCTTATTCCTTTGAGCAATGTTTTCAATAAGCATTCCTTGGTTTTTGTCTAAATGAGAGTGAAGTGATTTCTGGATTGAGGGGGGAAAGAAAGCTTACTACTTAATGACAGCACTTAAGTATTCCAATTTTCTGGAGGTTTATCATGCTTGGGAAGTAAAAACAAAAGTAATCAATCATTGCCTAGATTATCTAAGTGTCTTGGGGGAAAAAAGTTTAAAGAGCAAGCAGTATTGTGCTTAATTCATGTCATACTCTCAAAATGTTTCTTTGTGTTTTCTGGAATCTCTTAATGTTGTCACTTGCTTTGGAAGAAAGCCAAAGCTTTTTTTTCCTCAAGATTGATTCCCTGTCAGACTTCATTAACCTATGTATTGAATTGCATTCCCGAATCCTCTAACTTCTTTAAGTAGATTCCTATTGTAAAATCCAGTTCTTTTAAAAATAATTTTCTGAATTCTGACATTGACACTCAGAGCACAGGTTTGATAATAAATGACCAGACCTAGGTATAAACTTATATTTTCCACTGTGGGTGTAAATGTAACAGCTTATTAGAGAACTGCTATCAAAAAGGGCAAATAATTAATTAAATAGGATTTCAGCATGACAATATGCACCATATGATGTGCCTTAAAATTCCCTGATGTGTTATCTGTCAATTTGGTAGATTTACTATTTACAAAAATTGTCTGCTCTTCGTAAGTTAATAGAAGCCAATGGTCCTTTGCATTATTATAGCGGTTGTAACTTTCTGCATATTAAGAGACTGTTCTGGTTCTATAGAAACAAAAAAGTATTATTAACTCTGAAGCCGAGGTAGATCAGAACAATACCAATAAATCTAGAGTTATTCTGATGCAATTTCTAAAACTTGGAAATCCTGATAACATCTTTGGATTCTGCAAACCAACACAGAGTTCACGGTATTTTCATACATTATCCTTGCCAGCTTAGAGTGTAGCTTTGAAGAAATAAAGGTTCTGAGAATGAAATGGGGAATTAGGAAGAGCCTACTAATTTAAACCCATATGTAAAACAGCTACTCACCAATATTCCAAGTTCCCTGGATTAAGTTTTTCTCGGCCCAGGGATCATTCCCACTAGTTGGGTAATCATGGACACACCAGCTGCTTAATCTTGCTGTGTTTTAATTCCTCACATTGAGAAATGGGATTAATCAAAGAATTTCCTTTACAGGGTTCTTGGGTTTAGATGAGTCAGGACTGGTAAAGCGCCTGGAACAAAGCCTGGTTTGCAGGAGAAATTAGTCAATGCTGGTTGTAGACCAGGACAGAACACTACCTCACCTTGAAAACTTTGATAGACTTCTAGTGCTCTCTCCTACAGCCAGGTACCTTACTGCCTTGAGGTAATAATCTTCAGCAAGCCCCTTCCTTTCTTAGGACCTCGGTTTTATTCTCTGTAAACTAACTGGCTGAGAACATCACCAATTTCTTGGATGTTTAATAATAGTTAATTTAGTGGTTGTGACCAGCATTTTTTAAAAGTTTTTATTTAAATTACAATTTATCAGCATAGAGAGGAATATTAGTTTCAGGTGTACAGCAGTGTACACTTCTGTAACACTTCCATACATCACAGGCTGCTCATCACAACTGCCCTCCCTAATCTCCATCACCTATTTAACCCATCCCCCCACTGATGTCCCCTTTGGTAACCATCAATTCTCTATAATTAAGAGTTTGTTTCTTGGTTTGCCTCTTTTTTTCTTCTCCCTTTGCTTGTTTTGTTTCTTAAATTCCACACAGGAGTGAAATCAGATGGTATTTGTCTTTCTCTGGCTAACTTACTTCATTTAGCATAATATTCTCTACCTCCCTCCCTGGCTTCACAGGGGATTTCTATCAAACATCTATGTATTTATTTATTTATTTTTAAAGATTTTATTTATTTATTTGACAGAGATCACAAGTAGGCAGAGAGGCAGGCAGAGGGAGAGGAGGAAGCAGGTTCCCTGCTGAGCAGAGAGCCCAATGTGGGGCTCGATCCCAGGACCCTGAGATCATGACCTGAGCCGAAGGCAGAGGCTTTAACACACTGAGCCACCCAGGCGCCCCTCTATCAAACATTTAAAGAAGAACTAATACCTATTCTTTCAAACTATTTCAAAAATAGAAAAGGAAGGAAAACTTCCAAAGTCATTCTCTGAGGCCAGCCTTACTCTGATAAAAAAACCAGATTAAGACTCTACTAAGGGGGTGCCTGGGTGGCTCAGTGGGTTAAGCCTCTGCCTTTGGCTCAGGTCATGATCTCAGGGTCCTGGGTTCGAGCCCCGCATCAGGCTCTCTGCTTAGCAGGGAGCCTGCTTCCCCCTCTCTCTGTGCCTGCCTCTATGCCTACTTGTGATCCCTGTCTGTCAAATAAGTAAATAAAATCTTTTTTGTTTTTAAAAAGAATCCTTTATTATAAAAAAAAAAAAAAGACTACTAAGAAGAAATGCAGGCCAGCATCACTGATGGATATAGATACCAAAAAAATCCCAATAAAATACTGGCAAACTGAATCCAACAAAACATTTAAAAAATCATTCACTATGATCAAGTGGAATTTATTTCTGGGTTGCAAGGGTGGTTCAATATTGACAAGTCATTGTGATGCATCATATCAATAAAAGCTTAAGAACCATATGAGGGGGACAAGCCATAAGAGGCTTTTAATTCTAGGAACAAACTGAAGGTTGCAGGTGGGGGGATGGGGTAACTGGGTGATGGGCATCAAGGAAGGCATTTGATGAAGAGTACTGGGTGTTATATGCAACTGGTGAATCTCTAAATTCTACCTCTGAAACTAATAATATAATCAAAATGAATTTAAATTAAAAAATTACAGAACCATATGGTCATTTCAGGAGGCAGAAAAAGCATTTGAAAAAGTGTAACATCCTTTATGATAACACCCCTCTAGAGAGTGGGTTTAGAGAGAACATACCTCAACATAATAAAGGCCACCTATGAAAAACCCACAGCTAACATCATCCTCAAGAAGGAAAAACTGGGGACGCCTGGGTGGCTCAGTTGGTTAAGCAGCTGCCTTCGGCTCAGGTCATGACCCCAGCGTCCTGGGATCGAGTCCCACATCGGGCTCCTTGCTCGGCAGGGAGCCTGCTTCTCCCTCTGTCTCTGCCTACCACTCTGTCTGCCTGTGCTCGCTCGCTCTCTCTATAACAAATAAATAAATAAAATCTTTAAAAAAAAAAAAAAGAAGGAAAAACTGAGAGCTTTTCCTCTATGGTCACTGGCCAGTATTTTTTATTTCAATGGATTGAAACAGAATAAATAGGAAATATCAGAGCATATCATGTGTACTAAGTATTGTTTTGAGATGCTTTTGTTCATATATATTTCTGAGGGTGGTGCTAACTTGAAAATTTTGTTTACTGGTCGTGTTTAAAATTTCGGAGTCACTGAACTATATGGTATCTCAAGTTTCCCTTTTCTCTTGAGTGGTTTAATACTCTTAAGAAGCAAAAATAATGGGCAGTGGAGGGCCCTGGGGATGGAGCTGGAATACTGGGCTGGGCCTGGCCCTTCCTTTCTGAATTAATCCATCCTTCACCATCTGATGCAAGAACAGGTAAAGTAATGAATATAAAGTATGTATTATGAAATGCACATTTTATCATGATTATGATCATTCTGTGCTTCTAAGAATGCAAATGTCTTGCCTTATTACCTCTTTTCCTGCATAATGTTTCCTTCACTCCATGCCTTTCCTCTTGTCACCCCCTTTGCCTGAAGCACCTGTTTTACCTTTATTATCTTATTCATTCTTGAAGACTTAGCTCAGGCTATTGTGGACATTTTTGCTTTGAACAATGGGTGCAAGGCCCCTTTTCACTACATCTGTATATTTGGGGTAAACACCTAGTAGTGAAATTGCTGGGTCATAGGGAAGCTCTATTTTTAACTTCTTGAGGAACCTTGATAATGTTTGCCAGAGTGGCTGTACCAGCTTGCATTCCCACCAAGAGCGTAAGAGGGTTCCTTTTCTCCACATCCTCACCAAAATTTGTTGTTGTTTCCTGTCTTGTTATTTTTAGCCATTCTTTTTTTTTTTTTTTTTAAAGATTTTATTTATTTATTTGGCAGACAGAGATCACAAGTAGGCAGAGAGGCAGGCAGAGAGAGAGGAGGAAGCAGGCTCCCTGCAGAGCAGTGAGCCCGACATGGGGCTCGATCCCAGGACCCTGAGATCATGACCTGAGCCAAAGGCAGCGGCTTAATCCATTGAGCCACCCGGGCGCCCCTATTTTTAGCCATTCTAACTGGTGTAAGGTGGTATCTCGTTGTGGTTTGGATTTTCCTGATTACATTTTTTTTTCCATGTGTCTCTTGATGTGATGTGGAACATTTTTTTTTTTCCATGTGTCTCTTGGCTATTTGTATGTCTTCTTTGGAGAAATGCCTATGGAAGGAACTGAGATGTCCTCCAACAGATGAATGGATAAGAAGATGTGGTTCATATATAAAAAGGAATATTAGTCAGCCATCACAAAAGATGAATACCTATTCTTTACTTCCTTGTAGATGGAACTGGAAGGTATAATGCTAAGTGAAAGAAATCAGTCAGAGAAAGACAAATCATATGATTTCACTCATGTGTGGAATATAAGATATAGCAGAGAGGATCAGAAGAGAAGGGAGGGAAAATTGAATGGGAAGAAATCAGGGAAAGTCAGAGACTCTTGAGTCTGGGAAACAAACTGAAGGTTGCAGAAGGGGAGGTTGATGGAGATGGGGTAACAGGGTGATGAGCATTTAAGGGAGGGCATGTGATGTAATAAGCACTGAATGTTATACACGACTTATGAATCATTGAACACTACACCTGAATTTAATGATGTACTATGTGTGCTAATTGAATTAAAAAAAAAAAAAAGATTTAGCTCAGGCACTGTCTCCCCCCAACCCAGCAGAGCCTTCTCTAAACTCCTGATTATATTTCTGTGCCCCCTACCATCACAAATACGTGTATCTCTTTATTTACCTCATTTCAAAGTAAAAATCTGGTCCTATGTCAGACACCCTACTAGGCCATCACATTCTGAAACATACTGCCTGCTTAATTTCTGAAAGTTAGCCCAATGTCTGCACATACTGGGCACTCTGAATACTTGCTAAATTGAACTAAGCTAACTTTTTTTTTAAATTTTTACTTATTTTTAAAATTTCAGTGTTCCAGAATTCATTGTTTATGCACCACACCCTGTGCTCCATGCAATACGTGCCCTCCATAATACACACCACCAAGCTCACCCAGCCTCCCACCCCCCGTCCCTCCAAAACCCTCAGTTTGTTTCTCAGAGTCCACAGTCTCTCATGGTTCATCTTCCTCTCCAATTTCCCCCAATTCCCTTCTCCTCTTCATCTCCCAATGTCCTCTGTGTTATTTCTTATGCTCCACAAATAAGCGAAACCATATGATAATTGACTCTCTCTGCTTGACTTATTTTACTCAGCATAATCTCTTCCAGTCCCATCCATGTTGATAAAAAAGTTGGGTATTCATCCTTTCTGATGGAGGCATAATACTCCATACTATATATGGACCATATCTTCCTTATCCAATCGTCCTTTGAAGGGCATTGGTTCTTTCCACAGTTGGGTGACTGTGGCCATGGCTGCTATGAACATTGGGGTACAGATGGCCCTTCTTTTCACTACATCTGTATCTTTGGGGTAAATACCCAGTTATACAATTGCAGGGTCATAGGATAGCTCTATTTTTAATTTCTTAAGGAATCTCCACAGTTTTCCAAAGTGGCTGCACCAACTTGCATTCCCACTGACAATGTAAGGGGGTTCCCCTTTCTTCACATCCTCTCCAACACACTGAACTAAACTAACTCTTGCTTTCACTTTTATACTTCCTCTACTTTTTTCTTGTTCTCCTACACACCTTTTAAGCATAGTCATTTGTTTTCTCTACCTCTTATCTCATTTCTAGCTTGAACATGACATAACTAATAGCTAATTGGGCAGCATCAATGATCTCTTTGTTTCCTTTATTATAGCATCTTCAGGGGTGTCTATTATAAAATTGTAGGCAAAAAAGTGAAGCAGTAACTATGGATGAGACATACTGGCCAGATGAGAAAGGTGATGATGTCAAGTTATTCACACATTGTGACATTGAACTGGGAGACCATACAGATATATAGGGGTAGGAGAAATGGAAAAAGCTTGTGGCACAAAGGTGATCAGCCATCTCTGTACCTTTTCATCATCTGCACATAGCCCCATGGAGAGACAGAGTATTGGACTCACCATGGTACCTCAATTATTCTTCTCTTTCTGCACATACAGAAGGGGAGGCCCCAGCAACCTGATGACCCTTAGTAATTACTCAACCATCCTGACTCGGGAGCATCTGATTCCTGATCCAACATATAAATAATTCACAAAGCAATTTCCAGGCAGCCATGATAGTGTGACATAGAAATCGATAAACTCTTGGCATAAGGACAGATGATTTTGCAAACTCTGAGTCTCATCTGACAGTTACATCACTCTCTGGCTGTTGAAAGTTTTCTCTCTTGCCACTGCCAAGATGCTGGGTTGATTTATCAGGAAAAAGAGGTAAAAGTCACCAACTCACTGCTGTTCTTTGATTCCTATGAGAGAACAGGTTACAAAAACACCTGGTTTGTCTCCCTTGCATTTATCTGTTTATTCATGCATGGAGTTTTGTTCTGGGGTAACTCAAGCATATAATACTCAGTTCTAATAAATTGAAAATTGCTCCTGCTGAGATTTCAACAAGTTATTTGCCTGCTGGGGTTCAGTCAAGACTTTTCTGTCTTTCACACAATAAAGTGGCTTCTACTATGTCAGATACACTGTAAACAGTTTTCAGTATTAAACCTTCAGGGTAGGCTCTGTATGTTTTTAAAAGCTCCAGGTCACCCAATTTTTTATTTAGTATCTATTACCAATTATAGTGCTTTGTCTGGCAACATTCTCCAAGCTCTAAGAATAATAATAGTAATAATAATAATGATGATACCTTGTGGTTCCTTTCTTCTTGAATAAACCTTCACTTGTCTTCTAGGTGACATAAGTTGAAGGAAGAAGCCTCACTATCATTCAACTGAAATTATATCTGGACCCTTTCATGTGCCACTTGCAAAGTATTTTCACACATTATCTCGTTTAATCCTCATAACATAATGATAAACCCTTGTGAGTATAGCAGTATGTCCAATATACAGAAGAATGAACATTGTCTTAGAGATAATCAAAATTTCTAAGCAGTGGATTTAGAAAGAGGCAGGACCAATGTCTAGTTCCTTTGACCTAAATCCAGTGCCTTTCGTACTATCTTGTAACCTGTGGTGCTCGCTTCGGCAGCACATATACTATCTTGTAACCTGTGGCACATTTGTGGTGGTCTCCCCAGCAGCCAGAATCAGGTTCTTTCATGTTAAAAGAACTCCAATTTTGTTTCCTTTTTAATGTATCCAGCTCCAGGAAGGAAATCATGATTAGTTTGAGAGAACAGCAGCATGGTCTTCTTGGCTAGTGATCACTCTAGGAGTGGATGTAGGAGCCCAATTCAGTCCACTGCAACATAATTGGAGGTCTTTGGGGGCCTTTTAACAGTGTTCTCATATGGAAGAGGAACACAATGAGAAAACCTTTATCCCCTGCCACTCTTCTTGGTTCCCACCATTGACCTTGTCAGATGAGATCCGAAGCAGTGGACAACTATTTGGTTACCATGTGGGCAGACAATTCTGGTATAAAGATGATAGTTTTTGAAAGGATGGAAAACTCCTGGGACCATGCTGTCAGTGAGTTTCCAAACCAACCTCATCTACCTCTGGACTTCTTGTTATCTAAACAACATGTATTTGTTTAAATCTTCTTCATCAGATTTTCAGTTATTTGCACCTGACTGGATCCTAACAGATACACAGCTGTTGTTCATCTGCCCTGTTTTGGGGACACCAATGAATAAAATGTTTAAAATGCTTCAGGCTCATTCCATCACTCCCAATGCCAGTGGGTGGTTTTTGTTTTTGTTTTGTTTTGTTTTGCATTTGCGGGTGCTTTAACTTACCCTTAAAACCTATGCTAGCCCTGTTTTGGAATAACAGCTGCCCTCAAAAACAAAACAAAACAAACAAAAAACCCCAAATGTATAACACCCTATGCCAAGAGTTGTCTCAGTCACCCAGGCACCTTCCCTTATCCAACTCTGCCTGCTTGGCCCTACCCTCTCCTGCACCTACATCTCCAGATTTGTGTTTGTTTTGCCTTAGATTTCTTATCTGTCCCTCTCCTCTATCACATTAGCTTTTGCTTCCTTCTGATTCTTGAATGTTTACATTCTAGACCTTGGGCTTGATCTGAGCTCTGACATTTGTATTCATTCGATTATAGTGTGGGACTTCGGTTATGATTACTTAGCCTGTGATTCATCATTTTGTTTTGGATCCTTATAGGAGAAAAGAACTAACATTGATTGAGCATCTAGTATGTCTGTGCTAAGTATGCTGATTAGGAGTTTGTGATATTTAGTCCTTAATAACTATTTCACACACTTTTTAAATCTCCACTTTTTGTTAGTAAAAATCTCAGAGTATGTGTGAACTATCCAGGATCAAATCTCTAGAAGTCATGTACCCAGGAGTCTAACCAGCTGAGTTGGGCTTCATGTCTTCTGACTATACCGAAACACAATATATGACAAATTCTTCAAACCTTATTTTATGTTCCCTGATCTTTCCTTGGTTGGTTTAGCCTGCACTGCTCCCTTCTGACTTCCAAATTCTCTTTCTGAATCTAATATTAGAAAAGCATAGAAATGTTATAAATGTCTATCACATAATTATCCTCCCTCTGAAATGTCTCAGGTCCTATGTATTATATGTACAGGCAAGGGCAGTTTAGTTTCATTTAATTAATATGCACTGGTGAAGAAAAGTAGTAAATCTTTTAGCTAAGTCTCTTGGTTGGGAGTCACCACTTGATTTTTGATATTAGTTCTTTGTTTAAAAAAGTATCAAAAAATAAAATTGTCAGCTATGTGTTTCTTGGATATACAGGCCCATTTGGAGAAGCATTTGGTTTAAATGTGACATAATTTGGAATATACATTTGTTTGATGATACTCACCACACTTTCAGATATTAATCAAAACTTGTCAGTAACCCAGATTTCTATAGTAAAGGTTTGGCTAAATATCTTACCATATATCTAAAAGGAAAAATATCCTATAGCTTTTACATATTTTAGGAAACATGACATAGGATAATAAAATTAAACATTAAATGTTAGAGTTATAAGTTGCATATACTGAAGAGCTTCACATTCATAATGAATATATACGTTTATGTGCATAGAAAGAAACACTAAATTGAAATATTACCAAGATGTTTTCTGTAATAAGATGCTATTTAATTAAAATGTTTTACATTTTCTGATTTTTCTACAATGAAGAGGTTTTATTTTCTCAAATATAAAACAAAATATTAAAAAATTTTTTTTTAATTTTTAATAATTTTTTAAAAGATCTCCTAAGTGGAGAGCCCTACAGGGCTGGATCCCAGGACCTTGAGGTCATGACCTGAGCCGAAGGCAGAGAAGGCAGAGGCTTAACCCACTGAGCCACTCAGGCACCCCTACAAAATGAAATCTTGGGATGCCTGGGTGGCTCAGTGGGTTAAGCCTCTGCCTTTGGCTCAGGTCATGATCCTATGGTCCTGGGATGGAGTCCCGCACTGGGCTCCTTGCTCAGCAGGGAACCTGCTTCTCCCTCTGCCTGCCACTCCCCCTGCTTGTGCTTTGTCTCTCTCTCTCTGACAAATCAATCAATCTAAAAAACAAAAAAAGAAATCTTGATTATGGGAAACAGTTACTTATAAGTGATTTACATTAATGTTCCTTAAATTGTGAGTTTCTTGCCTAATAAACTTAAAGAAAATGGGGCACCGGGGTGGCTCAGTGGGTTAAGCCTCTGCCTTCAGCTTGGGTCATGATCTATGGGTCCTGGGATTGAGCCCTGCATTGGGCTCCCTGCTCAGCGGGAAGCCTGCCCCCCCAACCATCCCCTGCCTGGCTCTCTGCCTACTTGTGATCTTTGTCTGTCAAATAAATAAATAAAGTCTTTAAAAAGCTTAAGAACTTAAAGAAATTGACTTCTAAATAAGCACAACTTTTCAACAGCATTTATATTGTCTATACCATAGTTTAATTGTTTCTTTAAAAATTAATACATTTTCCTATTACAGTGGACGGAGGGAATAGTCCTTTCATTGTGAAGCCACTGAAGTTTCTGCAAGAGGTTGTCTTACATATGGGCTTTCTCTGGGTCATTCCATGTCAGTGATAGAACTGAGGATTGGCATTTTTCAAACTGAACTACGGTACAGTAATAATAAAAGGTGAAGAAATGAGTGAGCAGTATCACTTTATTTTTATTTTCACTTTTAAAGTTTTTATTTAAATTCCTATCTGTTAACATATAGTGTGTAATGTTAGTTTCAAGTGTACAATATAGTGATTCAACACTTCTGTACATCACCTGGTGCTCATCACAGGAGCAGTTTCATTTCAGATGGTGGTATACCCAGAGAGAAAAATGAAGCCGGGTGATCTGACAAACATTTGCTTGGGGAAGAAGACCTGGTAGGTTGTCTGTCCTTGATTGGATTATTGGGAAAGATTCTTGGGAAGGGACAGGGTTGTTGAGAACTGAATTACAAGAAGATCTCAGCTCAGTAAAGATTTGGGGCAGGATGCAGTGCATGGAGAATAGTACATGTACAGGCTTGAAGATGGCATACCTTGACACAGTCAAATAAAGTGCCGGCATGGGCATGAGGATGCAGCTTAATGAGAAAGAGAGTAGGACAAGATGAGGCTAGAGATGAGGGCAGCATTCACATCATATGAAGCCCAGCAGGCGATTTTGTGTGTGATGTTTTCATATCAAGGTAAAAGTCAGTATCCACAATAGAACAATAGAGTTTGAGCATCCAAACTAACAGGGGGTGCCAGACCAGAGGTCTAAAAAGAAATTAAGCTGCAGCAGAAAGAAATGAGACTTGGCAGAAATGACAGTTTTAATAAAATGAGAAACTATAAATGTGAAATGATGTCTTACAGTCCTGTTTATGGGCGCTTTGTGGCTATGGTAATAAAGAATGAAGAAAAAAGTTTATGAGTGCTTTAGTAGGCTGACAATTTATTTTAAATCCGTCTTCAAGGAAAATTCAACCATTATGGTCTGGTAACCATGTTGCAGTGAGTATGAAAACTCAGGTAAATATATTATTTCCTGGTTTCTCAGCAGAATCAAAGGAATCATCTGCTTATATTATATTGCATTTACTTATAAAAAAACATGGCTAAGTCTTGTATTTTCCAGTGGTTCGGTTACTATTGAGGATGCAACTCAATAAGCTTGAAATTTAGAATTTGATTTTCAAAAGCTGCTCTCATTTTTTTAAATTAACACTTTATTTTTTAAAGCAGCTTAAAATTCACAGCAAAATTGAGGGGGTTATAGAGATTTCCCATGCAGCTCCATCCCCCACACATGGATAGCTACCATCATTATCAACATCTTCCACCTGAATTCTACATTTGCTAAAATTGATGAGCCTGCATTGACACCTCATAATCGTCCAAAATCCAGTTTATTTTATGGCATTACTCTTGGTGATGTACATTCTGTGGATTTGGACATATGTATCCCTTATTATGATATTATGCAGAGTATCTCCACTGCCTAGAATATCCTTTGTGCTCTGCCTTTTCATCCCTCTGCCTATTCCACTCTACTGTCCTCATAGTTTCCTCTTGGCCAGAATATTACATAGTTGAAATCATACAGTTTGTAGCCTTTCCAGATTGGCTTCCTTTATTTAGTAATACGCATTTAAGTTTCCTTCACATCTTTTCATGGCTTGATAGCTCATAGCTCATTTCTATTGAACACTAAGTAATTCATTTTCAGGATTACAAAAGCTTATCCATTCACCTATTGAAGGACACCTTGAGCACTTACAAGTTCTGGCAATAATAAAGTGCTATAAACATCCATGTGCAAGTTTTCATGTGGACATGTGTTCAGCTCCTTAGGGTAAATACCAAGGAGCATGATTGTTGGATTATATGATAAGTGTATGTTTAGTTTTATAAGAAACCATCAATTGTCTTCCAAAGTGGCTGTACCATCTTGCATTCCTTTCAATAATGAATGATGATTGCCCATGGCTCCACAGCAGTAATAACCTTTGGTATTGCCAATGTTCTGGATTTTGGTCATTCTAATAGGTGTGTGGTGGCATCTCAATGTTCTAATTTGCATTTATCTTTTAATACATAATGAAGGACATCTATTAAAAGAATTGTTTGCTATTTTTATACTTTCTTGGTGAGGAGTCTGTTAAGGTCTATGGTTCATTTTTAAACTGGGCTGTTTTCTTATTGTTGAGTTTAGAGAGGACTTTGTACATTTGGGGTAATAGTGCTTTATCAACTATGCCTTTCATGACTGTTTTGTCACAGTGTGGCTTATCTTCTCATTCTCGTGATATTGTTTTTGAAGAGCAGTTTTTAATTTTAATGAGTGCAGCTTATTAATTATTTCAGAATTTTAGCTTTCAATTTATCATGCAGAGTTTCAGTACCATTATCATGGACAAAGCCTAAGTGATGTTTAGAAGAAATTCAGATTTGTTAACCTTGCTCGAACAAAGTTTCTCAATCCAAAAATATAGCAAGTATGTGTTTCTGCTTCTGCTTAAAATCAAGCAATTCTAGAAATCTGGAGGTCTGAAATTCAAATATACTCCATATCTCCGAACATGATAGCACTATACTTAAATTCATCTTACAAATAATTTCCAGGGAAAGGCATAGGTTGGATCTGTAAGAATCTGTTGTCTAGAGGATACATGTCTGAAAAAAAAAATGTGTTTGACTTTAAGGACCAATATGATTCAAACAAAAAAAGCAAGATACGTTTTGATTAAATCACATTGGTTAATATACACAAAAACTTCGTGAATGAGAAAAGAAAAATAACGGAATATTTTATGCTATAGGATTTGTTTGTATGGTTAACTGGCTCTTCCTTGGTGACATTTCTTGTCTTATTTTGTACAATTTGAAATTTCAATGCAGCATTATTGATGTCAGTAACATCATTGACATAGATAAAACTTCTTCCAATTCTTTGAGCGTAAGAGTACTTGATCATAGATTCAGCAGGAGGAACACAAGCACAAATGAAAATTAAATTAATATTCAATGCAGCCTTCCTACTGAGTATATTGTGGGCATTGGAGTTTTGGTTGATGGTTTAATACCCTGTAAGAATGACCTTCATATCCTGCTAGATAGGTAATTTCCAGAAACTAATTCCATTATATTATGGCTGTTCATGTAGTAGACTGGCAGCTACTTCAGTGATTTTTAAAAAGAACATTTAAAAAATTACCTTCAATATTGAGCCAGTTAGGTTCCCTGAGTCATCACTATAGCAATGATTGAAGAGCCTCAAATATTTTGACTTTTCTTATTCTTAGGCTAGATTTGTGCACTAGTTTTTTTGTGACAACATTTCCATAGTTATAAACAGTGTAATTAGAAATCCAAAAAGCTATTTTAACGAGTTAGCTAAAAATGTAGACCCTAAAGTCAGGAAACCTCAAACTTGTCCATACTGTGCCTATAGTATTTCAGATGAGTTTAGATTTCTCCCATCCAAGTACTAACCAGGCCCGACCCTGCTTAGCTTCCGAGATCAGACGAGATCGGGCGCGTTCAGGGTGGTATGGCCGTAGACTAGATTTCTAAATATATATCTCATTATATCGTGTTTCAATGGGGGAAAAGTCAGGTTTTCTGTTTTGCTTTTTAGCATTTAATGTGCTTGAATTGTCCTCCAACTATATAATTTTAAAATAGCTTTTGGGGCGCCTGGGTGGCTCAGTGGGTTAAAGCCTCTGCCTTTTGCTCAGGTCATGATCCCAGGGTCCTGGGATTGAGCCCCACATCAGGCTCTCTGCTCAGTGGGGAGCCTGCTTCCTCCTCTCTCTCTGCCTACCTCTCTGCCTATTGTGATCTCTGTCTGTCAAATAAATAAATAAAATCTTAAAAAAAAAGTGAAATAGCTTTGGATGTTCAGATAGGTGGTTGCTTGGTTACTCCAACAAAGAAAGCTGAAGTTATTTTAAAGCAAGTGTTACCCTCTGGTAATACTGTTGAAGCCTTCTCTAATACAGAAGTGACCAACTTCTGTTTTATTAACTTGGCCTTCCCCTGAAAGTGTCTTTACAGTATCTATGTGGTATCTGTGTTGGTACATTGTCTTTAAATGGTCCCAGATTTTTGAGTTCTCACTGTCTGAAAACTTGATCTCCCTGGGCATGGTAGGGAAGTGATGCACTGTTGTCACTGTGCTGTCCTCTGTGGTTTAATAGCCACAAAGTAGATTATGTTGTGCTAAGGACCAATATAAAACAAGTTCAGGGGAAGGATAGGATTTTAGTTTTAGAAGGGATTTTCAAAGTCATTAAAAACAACAACAACACAACAACAACAACTTTATTTTGAAATAATGATAGGGATACAGGTAGTTGCAAAAACCATAGAGGGAAATCTGAGGCCATCTATTTTAATGACCACCTTGCCTTTTAAGACTTTTACATCTATAACTGAGGAAACTCTGTTCTGATGATTAACCCATCAAGAACCAAAGAATAAAGCATCCAAACCAAAGGACCAACTTTAGTAACATGCAGAAAGGTGGTACAAGTAACAACAGTGACCCAACAGGTAAAATCTTTATCCAAGATGGCATCTATTCGAATGTGGTGACGGAGTAGGTCCTTACAAATGTGTGGAGCTTCTTTAGTTCTGAGGTTACAGTGGAAGAGGGGTGTATCGAATCACTGGGGATAAGTCAAAACAAGTTTCAAATTCTGGCTCTATCACTTCATTAGCCATGTAATCCTGAGAAGATAATTAATCTTTTTGTGTCTTTGTTTCCTCCTCTTGAGAAGGGCAATTAATACCTTCCTCATATGGTTGTCAAAAACATTAAAATAGTTAGGGGCACCTGGGTGGGTCAGTCGTTAAGCGTCTGCCTTCTGCTCAGGTCAAGATCCCACAGTCCTGGGATCAAGCCCTGTATCGTGCTCCCTGCCCAGTGGGAAGCCTGCTTTTCCCTCTCCCATTTCCACTCCTTCTGCTGTGTTCCCTCTCTTTCTGTGTCCTTCTGTCAAATAAATAAATAAAATCTTTAAAATCTTTTTTAAAAAGGTAGTTAATAAGCAGTAGGTGCTTAACTTGGTATCTGAGCCATTGCTCTCTGTATTAAAAGTTTTATCACTAATTTTACTTCTGAAAATTCAAATACAGCTTGTTCTTATTTGCTGTAGATATAGCCACTATAAACTATACTATATAGTCACTATGAATCCTGAATTAGCAAATTTCATACCTTTGTCCTTTAGTAAAATACAGTAGTATGTTCCAACAAACCTCTGATCACAATAACTTGTCAGCTGATCAATATGTAATCTTGTTTTGTGTGTTACTGTTCAAAGACACCTTATTATATGTGTATGTTAGATGTTATGTGCCTGTGTTAAAAAAAACTTCCTCTACAGGGCTCCTGGGTGGCTTAGTCGTTAAGCATCTGCCTTTGGCTCAAATCATGATCCTGGGGTCTTGGGATTGAGCCCCACATTGGGCTCCCTGCTCAGCCGGAAGCCTGCTTCTCCCTCTCCCACTCCCCCTGCTGTGTTCCCCCTCTCGCTGTGTCAAATAAATAGATAAAATCTTAAAAAAAAATTATCCTTTAGGCCTGAATTATAGTACTGTTGGTCATGAGTTCAGTGTTAATGAATTTTATATACACACAGAAATTTATATGTATATTTATATATAAAAAGTTTATGAATATATAATGAAATATGGTATTATATATTATAGTATATCTCATACTTTGTGATATGATCATATAGATATTCATTAATATCACATATTTATGAAATATGTGAAAATGCATACATAAAATTCAATAGCCTTGAACTCATAGCCAACAGCACTGTCACTCATGCCTAAAGGAAGCTTATCCAACAAATGTATTTGCTCCATAAAATACAGCACAATCTTCTTTTAGGAACACCACACAGCAGTTCAGCACTGCACTTGGAGGCCATTTTAAATAGTAGAACCACCAAAAGAAACATAAAAATATGAAAAATTTGGCCCTACACAGGCTGAGGACAAACACATTAGTTATGAGAGCTGAAACCTCTTAGTTTCTGAGAGCTACAACCTTTTGTTTCAGCCGAGAATTGACATGGTCAGTGGGAAGAGGAACTCAAAATTTTCAGAGCTTTGCACATGTTTCTGTCTGTAAGTGACCATGAAAGAACATCCAAGTATTGATTTGGAGATAGCAAATAAATTTTAGTCCCTAAATTCACAAATATGTAATCTGTGAGTACAGGATCATTATAATAATTATTCTTGCCTACATGAATGGATTTTTGTATTAACTCCTGAAAGTTTAAGTGCACCATATCAGAGTGTAAGGTAATGACACTAGTTTTTATCTATGTCTTGTGGAATGAAGTCCCACTCATGGGTCTGCTTATGTCTCCCCCTCCTTCTGCATATGTTCTGCTCTGGACTGTGTGTCTGAGATCCCTGAACACAGCAGGGTCTCCCATGCCTTTGGGCTCTTGTCCATGGCCTGCCCCCATCTGTGAAGGGACAGAATAGAGTGGCAAAGCCTGAAGGCTCTCGAGTCCTGAAACCTCAGGGTGACAGCTCAGCCACTTTATGCATGGGACCTGGAATGAGGCATGTGCCTTCTCTGGCTGCAGTTTCCTTTTCTATAAAATTATGATAAGAACATTTAGGAAAAAAGAAGCATTTAGCTAAGAAGTTGTGAAACTTAACAAGATCATGTTTAGAAAACCCTTTGCACAATGCCTAGCCCTTAGTATAATCCTGTATTTCTCTGCCTGGTAGGATTCTTCTGCAAGCCTGCCTCCATGTCACTTTCTCTGCAAATGCTTTGCACATTCCCCAGGCACAGCTAATCATTTTTCCTTTGTGTTCCCAAATCACATCTGTCTGAAATAATAGCTTTTGAGGAAATTCATTGAGGACAAGCTTCCCACCCTGTAAACTCTGAGGGTAGAGAGAGGTCTCTTCAATCTTTTTTTTTTTTTAAGATTTTATTTATTGACAGAGTGAGAGAGATCACAAGTAGGCAGAGAAGCAGACAGAGGAGGGGGAGGCAGGCTCCCTACTGAGCAGAGAGCCCAATGCGGGGCTCTATCCCAGGACCCTGAGATCATGACCTGAGCCGAAGGCAGAGGCTTGCAACCCACTGAGCCACCCAGGCCTCTTCAGTCTTCATTTCCTCTATGCTCATTAGGGAGCCAGACCTATAGAGTAGGCATTAAACAGTACTTGATAATACATGAGGTAATAAATACATGCATTTATAATTATTTATAATATATAATATGTATATTAATATATGTGATGTAATATATATGAAATATTCAATATAATTTCTAGTTTATATATTATACATTATGTAATTTATGTAATTATAAACTAATTTATATATCTTAAATATTAGTCGTATATATATGTGTGTATATATGTATATATACATGTATATAATATATATATAACTGTTATATATATTATATATTAGTTGCTCCTTAAACAAATACATTTAATTATGCAGCTAAGAAGCAAGTTCAGAGTTTGCAGTAAGTGATTGTGTCAGTGAACTGGGAGCCCACACTGGTTCTCAAACTCCAATTTGGTTAACAGTCATTTAAAAGGAGTCTTCAAGGGGTGTTCAGTCACTTAAGCATCTGATTAAGCATCTGACTCTCGATCTCAGCCCAGGTGTTGATCTCAGAGTTGTGAGTTCAAGTCCCATGGTTGGGGGGAGTCTCCAAGATTCACTCTTGTGAGACTGAGTCGGTAAGTCTGAGAGCTGGCTGGGCTAGGCTGGACTGGACCACTTTTGACATGATTTTTAGCATGATCAGTTTTTAATCCAATAAGTGATTCCAGTGGAAGTGATTATTGCTTCACAATTTGAAAAATAGAGCATATCATCCAAGCTGTGGTCTAGTGATGGACATCAAGCGTAAACAAATCTTTGTCATGCGGTTTAGCTATGGGATGTTCAGATATCAATACAAAGGAGAATTTATATGTAAGATTTAATACTCCATCTAATCAAAACTGTAAACAGTATGGACCACCAGATACCGGGGGCTCTGCAATGTTACTCCAGTAAATACTTAGCAACCTGAATATGTTCATAGTATGATTAGGGTAAAAAGTATCATTTAAATTCTATCCAGAAAAATAAATAAATACATGATGCATATGTGTATGGACACTTTTCTATTCTGGACCTTAATTCTCTTCCTGATGGAGGAACATAGCAGGATAAAGATGGATCCTGCTCACTTTCTCCTATACATGCAGGGTTTAGCCACTGAAAAACAATATTGAGACCATAACCTCTCAAAATATTTTCTCCATCATTGGATATCATGATTCATGCAACACCTTAAATTTCTGATGGCTCTTTTTTGTGAAACGTGTTTTTAGGTCCTTTGCAGGACTCCTGCTTCTGAATTATCCATTATTTCTTCATTATTAAAAGCCGCACCTACCTCCTGGTTTGCTTGCTGCTTAGCAGGTTTTTGAAGGAGAACAGGCCTGTGGCATGCTTGGGAGTGGTGTGTAGGGACTAGTGGAGTTCTTATCCCCAGCAACTGGAAGGTGGAAAGCAGAGTCATTCATATGCTCTTCTGCCTTTATCTGTTGTTTGCATATAGGCACATTAAAAAAAAATATATATCTAAGGAGGTTTTGTGCTTGATGGGTGAAAAATTGTTTGGTTATATTTATAGAGTTTCCATAAAGTAAGATAGGGTAAGCCATTCCATTTCATTTGCTGATTAGTGGTGTAGTAAACTGGTCCATTAGAATAGTGCTGTAGATAATAATAATATTTTATGGCATTATGTTCTATCCTTTGTGCTATCATGACCATGATAAAATGCTCATCAGTAATTATCTGATATTGCAATTTAAGGTAAAATCATCAGTGAGCACAATTTTTTTAAGATGCCCATTGGAGACCAAAGGAAGACCAGCCACACTTTTTAAATATAGGAGTTTAGTTTACAAATAAAAACTAGATTCTTTTTCTTAGATATTTCTTTTTAAAGGGAAACAAAAATTATTTAACCTTTCCCACACATGGGCAAATGTGCTTTTCCCAGCTTGTTAGGGAGATGTGAAGCCAGGGCTCCATGATGCCAAAGGACTGAGGAAGGGATCTTGCTATTTTCTGCTACTCTTGCTTTTGTGTTTGGGTTTTGAGAGGTCATTTTATTTGCTTACTTGCTTGCAAAAGTCATACATGTTCATGGCATAAGGTCTCAAAAACTCAAAAGAGTCGCTAAGTAAAAAAAAAAAAAAAATGTATTGCTCCCACTCAATCTCTTACTTTAGCTCTTTTCTCAAAAGATAACTGTTCTTGACTTACTTTCTGGTGATTTCTATGCATGGATAAATATGTGTTTGTACATTCCTTTTAGAAAATCATAAATGTTGGCATAATATACACATGTTAAAATGTACTTTTCATTTTTTCCCCTAATTATATATTTGTTCCTGTGATTATCTTTCCTAACAGTCCAACTTTTTGCTTTGCCTAGAGGTAGCAATTGTCATGATTTCACCTTTGCTTCCTTTTCTGTGAACTTCTTTATTAATTCAACCCTAAGCACCTTATCTAATGAGCTCTCCATCTATTCAGTCCATCAGATATTCTAATGATAACTCCTGAAGAAATTTCTCCTGGAACCTTCTAATTAGTTCCTTTGTAAATTGTCTGTCCATCAGTATCTGGTGCAAACTATTATTCTGGAATCTTCCTTCACCATCATTCTGAGGATTTCTTTACTTCTCTTCTGTGTGGGAGTCCCTATTTTTCCATTCTTCCTGCTGCTTGTTTTCTCTATCATTTTGGTGAAGTATATACTTCAGTACTCTCCTGAGGAAGAATGTGTAGGATGGATTTTTTTTTGAGGTCTTGAGTACCTGAAATTATCTTTTATTCGATGTTCATATTCAGTTGATAGTTTGATTAAAAATTATGGCTTGATATACAGAAAAGGGTTAACATACGAAGCTTGGCCCTTGACTAGTGTCTGCAGACTTGAATTGTAAATAGTTTCCTACACTGACATAAACGTTCCCTGAATGATAAGCGTACTTTACTATGCCTTAGCTGTTTGTGCAAATAATATGGTTTATGCTGAACACCTGCTTTCCTTTTGGGAGCTGGAACTTTGATACATGCTAGACAGAAGGTGCCTCCCTGACCAGCCCCCAGGAAAAAAACTTGGAAATTTCCTTTCTAACGAGCTTCTCCTGTGGACAGTCTGCCACACATGATGCCATTGTGAAAGAGTTAAGCACTGCTTGAAGAGTTAAACACGTCATTTGTGATTTCACTGGAAGAAGACTTTTGGAAGTTTGAGCCTGGTATCCTTAGGACCTTTACCAGATGTGTCTTTTCTCTTTGCTGATTTTGCTTTGTACCCTTCTGTGGTTAAAAACCACAGCAGTGAGCACAATTATATTCTGAATCCTGTAAGTTCCTGTAGCAAATCATTGAACCTGGGGTGGCCTTAGAGACCCTTCTGATAGAGTTGGAAATTGTTTTCCTTCAGACTTAGTTTGGCATTGTCCACTGCTGTTTAGCTTTCATGTCAGGAAGTTGGAAATCATTCCTACTGCTAACATTCATAAGGAACATCCCTACCTCTTCACCCTTCACCTTCACCCCTCTCCTTCCTTCTCTCATTTTTTTTTTTTTTTTTTTAGAATCTTTACCTTGTTCTCAGTGTTCTGAAATGCGGAAGGGTTATGATGATGTGCCTTGGTGAGCGTTTATTTTCTTCTACTCTTGTTAATGAATCCTCTTAAACTAAAAAACATTTGTCATTTATTCATGGAAAATTCTTCACAAATTAGTTTTGATTATTTCTATTTTCTTAGTTTTCTATTTCTGGATTCTTACTGTTTGGATATTGAACTTCTTCATCTATTCTTATAGTATTCTTCCCCTCCCTCCTATTTTCCATGTCTTTGGCTAATTTCATATGAATTTGTCTTCTCTAATATGGCATTTTTCATTTCTCTAATATATTTAATTTATCAGAGTTCCTCTCTGAATGTTCTTTTTAAGTGGCATTTTATTGTTTTCCTTTTTTTCTTCTATGAGTACATTAGTGGTGGTTATTTTGAAATTATTGTTGCCTGGAAGAGTCTCTGCTTCTGCAAGAGCAGTGTTGCTGCATGATCCTTTTGGTTCTTACTAGGAGTACTATATAGCTGCATGATTCTTTTCTGCAGATATTTGCAAATCCTTGATTATTCTTATTCATGATTTGGACAATAAAAATCTATTTGCAGTCTCTGAGCTAGTGGGTTGCACTTTGGAATTCTCTAATTATGGGCTGCCCTTCAGAGATGTCTGGCCAGGACATTTCCTTGGAATGTCTAATGGTAAAAGTTTCTTTAGCCTTTTGGGCTATTTAGAATCCTTGGAGAAGAATTAATGGCAGAAAAAGGTATGAACCTCTTTATTCTGAATGTAAATATTCACTTAACCTCTCTATGATCATGTGATATTTCTATCCTCTCCCCAGCTCCAAAAACATCTTTACCCTTTCCCCTAAGGTACTAGGTAACTCCAATATCCAGGAGGAGAAAGACCGGGGAATCTGACTGAATTTCAAATGGACTTTGACCCCTCCTCTTTTTTATTTTTAAAAAGTTTTTAGCCCACTCTAACCCCACTTGAGGAGATACTTGGTATTGTCAGCTTCTGAAACCTCTGGAGTTTGGGGGCATAGATCAAGTTAATTCTTAGTTTTCCTCACTATTGGTCATGGTTGAGTAACTTGGATTTTTCTGCTATTGGCTAAAAAAAAAAAATGCTTTCTCAATTATCTGCTTCCTAGCTACCAGAATTTGTTGCTTCTGTCATTTTCTCTGTTCTTATAAGTTTATGCCTTCAAAAAAAATCTCAGTGTTGTTGCAGAAGGATTTTTGGAGAGAATGAAAGAAAAAATAT
>RCUC01069840.1:0-13354 GCA_003697995.1 Taxidea taxus jeffersonii | reverse complement strand
TCTCCATAGTTTGGCTATTGTTGATAATACTGTTATAAACATCAGGATGCATGTGCCCCTTCGAGTCAGTATTTTTGTATCCTTTGGGTAAATACCTTATAATGCAATTGCGGGGTTGTAGGGTAGCTGTATTTCTAACTTGTTGTGGAGCCTCCACGCTGCTTCCAGAGTGGTTCCACCAGGCCATAACCCTGTTACTACTTCTCTCTCCACTTGGTCGGGGCTGTCATGCAGCTTCAGCATGACCTTGTTTCCTTCTAGAATCAGCTCTTCCTTCTGCAACCCCAGCCTCAGCTAATGGATCATCCACTCAAACAGCAAAACCTGGAGTCATAATAGACGAATCCCCTCTTTTGCTCTTTGTCATCCCATTTCAATTATATTGCTTCCTAGCTCAAATCTGTTCTCTCCCTGTGCCCTGATCCTTTTCCCTGCCAGTTGTCACTTAGGTTTTTCCCTGTTCTGAAAGGCTACTCTCACTTTTGTTATCGTTCACGTGGCTAGTGTGTTCTTACTCATTCTTAAAGACTCATTTCAGGCCTTATCGTTCCTTTCTGTATATGCATGTGTCCTTTTCAACTCTCTCCGGGTGATGTGTATTTGCCTTCCCCACTAGGCTGAGCTTCTTTAGGAAAGTACTGTTCCCTTAGTCTTACTCAATCTGTGTACTCCCAGAGACTAAAAAAGTACCTAAAACTTACTAAGTTCTCACTAAATATTTGTTGAGTTGAATCAGAATTTCTAGAGTAATCAGAACACAGAAAAAGCATTGGAAACAGGAGCTTTGAAGGAAAATAGGCAATTATCCAGAGCGCCTTGTTGGCACAGGATATTAACATAGAGACCCTCTCCTGCCTCACACTGTTGCCATGTTCATGAGCATTATATGCTCCTTTCTCTCTGCAAATCTGTCTCAGCCTCTGCTCCTCCTCTCCCTAACTCCTGCTGATTCTCTAGGACTTAGCCCAAAGGCTTACCTCAGGATAGATCAGATGCTTCTCATCCGTACTGGTATCTCTAACGTGGCACTTACCAGAGCATGGCATGACGGTTTCCTGTTTCCTGTCTGTCTTTTCCAGTAAACTGAGCTCTCTCAGGACAGAGACCAGGTCTTACTCCCCTTACATCCACAGTGCCTGACCTATCTGTGGGGAATAGAGAAGAAATACACTTTAAAAGTAGTAGATGTTTATGGGGGTGCTGTTACAGAAATCTCTGGAGTCTACCTAGTATAAAGCTCAAGTGTAAATGTAACATAAATATTAAAGTGAAGCTCAAGTTATATAAAAGCTTAAGTTCCTTTTCTTGAGTAGGACCTTAAAGCCACGTATTTTAGGTGTGTTCAGATTCTGGTGGCTCCAATTAACAGTTGTTAATCAGACTAGCTGATCGACTTACAGAGCTGAAATCAAAGCACTCTTTATCAAAGGCTTTTTGTTTATGAGTACAAACACACCATTGATGTTTATAAGAAGAATGAGTTTCTCCCCTGAATGTTAACTAGCCACAAAAGATGGGGTACACATGTGATAGTGTTTTTCACGGAGTTTAAAGAATGTTGGCCTTTGATGTTCTGCCCTCGAATAGAAATGAGTCTGCATTAAAAAATCACCAGTGAGGAAACTCGGAAACTTCTAGGCAAGCACCTGAGAAGCTTTGCTAGAATTCCTAAGGATTAAAATCCAACAGATGTGATGTTTGTAACACAGGGGGGAAAAGCTACATTTTTTGGTGATAGTACATATGTCTTACGCTATGAAATTAAGTGAGGTAAGTGAGACTAAGGAGAATTATAAATATTTCATATCAAATAAAAATGTCTCCGTTAAAGGAAAAAAGAAAAAGGAATGCCTCAGTTAAGACATAATCGAAAACATTAGACAGCGACGAAATAGCTTTTGCAAAAAGAGAGAGAGTGCTATAAAGTACAGGTGTCTCATGGGAAAAGGGACTAGAACCAGGATATGAAATGGGCTTTCAGGTCTTTCTCAGACTATAAAGTCTCTCATCTTTACTTCTTCCTGTGATTTGCTCCTTTTGTCTCTCTCTTTAGACTAGTGCTGTCAGTTTCCCCGGCCATCTGGCAGAAGATGACCACTGCGTAGCACTCTAGGCTGTAGATCCTCTTTCAGTTCAACTAAAGAGCTCAGACTGAATTAGAATCTCTTAGTTCCAATTCCAGTCTCTCAGAAGAGAGAAGTCAGTTGATGCAGCATAGGTCAGAAGTCTACTGTGATCCAAGCAGTTGTGGTCAGGGGGACAGAGCCACGTGATACAAATACAGTCACGTTCACACCCATATGAATGCAAAGGAGACAGTTCTCAGATAGGTTGGGCCATTGTGAGCTGGACAGACAGCGCCACTACCACCTAAAACCAAGGACACGTGAAGTGAAAAATATAACATAGGATTTATCCCTGTATATATTTATTTATAGGCTTAGTCTGTTTCCTCCACCAAACTATAGGCATCTTGAAGCCAGGTACTGTACCTTATTTATGTTTAATTCCCCAGTACCTGGAGGATTGCCTCACGATGGGCATTCAGGAAATATTTATTGGATGAACAGAAACAGGTATGTTCCGTCTTCCTAGGAATTACAGTCTGATAATGAAAGCAGTCAGTAAACAAGCGTGTATTTTATAGCTCTATTTGTAGTGAATCCTAAGAACATCTTTAAAAGATGAGAGAGAGAAAAGAGCTGCTAAGCAAGAATAGAAACTTTCAGAAAGTACTTAATGGTGTTAAAACTCAAGGTTGCTGTTTGACTTTGCTTATTCATTGCAAGAGGCCAGAGATAATAATCAGAAAAGATTCCTCCATTCTGTTTATAAATTTAATACAGAAAATGTGGTTTATATTAAATATATGAGCTACTAAGAGATTGCTATAAAGAGCTACCTGGAAAAAAAAAATAAAGAGCTACCTGAAAATTATAAATAAATGTAATTCATTTTTGCTGATATCTTTTCATTTTCATCTGACTCTTTTAAATTGGTCAACTCCTAGCTCAGGCTTTGATGTAATTATAAAATAATTCTCTGAGATAGTGAATGATTAATTAAGTGCATAGTAGCAGATACTTTGCCCAGCTCTGCAAGGAGATCTGGACTGAGATTACAAATAACATGATGCAAAAGACATGTTCTCTGAAAAGGAATGTGGCAAGATCAGATGGTTCACCAGGATGTGTTTTAGTCAGTACAATGGAAAGGATGTATCCATTGTTCTTGGTGATAGTAAAAAACAACTGAAGGCAAAGGGATTTAAGAAATGTGTTTCATTTAGGGCTCCTGTGGGGCTCAGCCAGTTAAGCGTCTTACTCTTGGTTTGGCTCAGGTCATAATCTCAGAGTCCTGAGATCAGGCCCCACATCATGACCTATGGTGGGCTCTGTGCTCAGCGGGGAGTCTGCCCAGGGATTCTCTCCCTCTGCCCCTTCCCCTTCTCGTCCATGCATGCTCTCTCTCAAATAAGTAAATTTTAAAAAAGAAGAAAGAAATGTGTTTCATGAATGTACTTGTTGCCAATATCTAGCAGAAATAGAACTATTCTAGGAGCAAACCAGATCACCTAAACAATAAACGACCTAGTTATGTTAATTAGAATAAGTAACAGGAGCTTCTGTATAAACAACCCTAAAACCCCAGTGGCTTCTTACTACTGTATATTTTTCCCTATGCAAAGTTCAATGCAGATGGGCAAACAGGGGGTAAGGTCTGCACTATAAAGTTATTCAAGGACCCAGGCTCCTTCCGTCTTGTGGCTCTCTGCTGCTGAGTTCTCTCCATTCAAGCTGGTCCGTGGGCAAAGAGGGAGGGTGGGCCAGGTCTGCACAGGGAAGAACACGTCTCTTCCACTGACATTCCATTGGCCAGGACATGAACCACATCTGCCTATAGGGAAGGCTAGTAAAGGTGTAGTTAGGAGGAAGAAGAGAGAATGTGAATATTGGTTAGTACTCTGTGTCTGCCACGATAGCGATATATAGATTTTAGAAGCTGTGGGGAACATGTGGGAAGGGAAATATTGTGGAAAAGGCCTTTGTGTTTTCAAAAGAATGTTGTTGATAAAATTTGAAATGATTTCAAACAAGTTATCTTAAAAAAAAAAGATAAGGAATTTAGAAATGTCTCTCAGAAGCCTGTTACCACATGTTGCTGACCACTACATAGCACCTATGATTCCCTGTAAGTAATGGAAAGGCCACAAGAAAACTAAGAGCATTGTACATTCTGAAAATGACTGGTCTCTGATCACAGTGGTGGTAATTCATTTCCTCTCATACCTATCAAAGAAGATCCTCATGTCCTCCAGGAGGGTTCTGCATCTTGAAAAACAAAATTTAAATGTCGGTAGGCTGTATTTGTTGAACACTTCTTTAGTCTGGAGTACCAGTTCCCAACCAGAATTGAGGAAAGAGTATATTTTTATAGTTTTTACTTAAGTCTGTCCCTGTGGGCTTGGTGTATATCTGATAACTTGTGGTCCTGTCTTATAACCATGGCTCTCTGTGCCTGAGGCCTGTGTCCGGGATTCTGCAAATGTAAGTTTTACTACACTGAGGGCCTACACCACTGAGCACGTGCTATCTTCCGGGCATCCTTCTAAGTGGTGTACATCCTCACAGAAATCTCAGCCATGTGTGTTAGGATTATCCTCATTACACAGGTGGTGAAACTGAGGTACAGAGATGTCAAATGACTTGCACCAAGGTTGAGCAGCTAGTAATACGAGGCAGGGGTTGAATTTAAATCCAGGCAGTCTTGTCATCTCCCTCAACATCAAGCTGTATGTCATATAACAAACCAGAGGACCACCTGTGGATTTCCTGGCATTAAATATCAGAGAAACAGAATGGTGCCTTCCTTGTACCCTCTGGGATCATGTCAGTTAATCCACATGAGAAGTAACTCCTTCCCAGGAAGTTTCAGATTTTATCCAGGGAGATACACACCTGACAGTTGAAGAGCATGAATCTTATTGTTGTAATCAAGACTGAGTAAGATTTGAGGAACATTATTGCATTTTAGATGCCCCAGATTGAGTTGGGCAAGTAGCTGTTCATGGTGGTGATCAGCTGTCCCCCAGCCGTCCCCAAACAGGGCAAAGTATTCTTGGTTTGATTTTAATTACTGGCTCCAGTTGGTTATTTCTGGATGTGTGTTTCAATTGGATGCAATAAATAAGTGAGCATCTACTGCATGGAAAGCTCCATGCTACTTACAGTAGTAGCGAATATGAATGGAGGAAATCTTAATCATCGGTGTACTGATTAGTGGAGGGAGCAGGATTACATTGAACATTAGTGAGGTTGCTGAGACTCTGAAAGGCCATGCTTTAGTCTTGAGCCTTTAGCTGGTAGATTATACACTGAATGTTGTGAAATAGGATGGCATTAGAGTCCCAAACGAAGCAATGCTTGCTTTAGTAGATGGTCATATTTCCTTCTATCTCATTTATTAATATTCCTTTTCATAATTGTTTTATTGAGCTAAAATTCACATACCATAGAGTTCACCCATTTAAAGTATACAATGAATGGTTTCTAATATATTCACGGAATTCTATAACCATCAGCACAGTCAATTTTAGGATATTTCCAAAAAGAAACCCTGTATGTATCCTTTGCATTCCCTTCCTATTTTCCTCCAGCAACCATTAATCTGCCTTCTGTCTCTGTGGATTTGTGTGTTCTGGATACAAATGTTCTAGACACAAATGTTCACAATTGTGTGTTCTGGACATTTCGTGTAAACACGCATACGTGGCCTTTTGTAACTGGCTTCTTTCACTTAGCATGTTTTCACGTTCATCCGTGTTGCAGCATGAACCAGAACTTCCTTTTTAGTGCTGAATAATGTGCCATTGTATGTATCTAGCACCTTTTATTTGGGTTGTGTCTGTGTTTTGGCTGTTACAAGTAATGCTGCTGTAAACATTCTTGTACAGGTGGGCATATGTTTTCATTTTCATTTCTTGTGGTATTTGAGAGTGCAGTTGCTGGGTCATTTGGTAACTCTATGTTTATCCTTTTTAGGAACTGCCAGACTGTTTTCCAAAGCGACTGCGCCATTTTACATTCCCACCAGCAGTGTTTGAGGGTTCCAATTGCTCCACGTCCTCGTCGACACTTACTATTGTCTGTCTCTTTGACTGTAGCCCTCCTAGTGGGTGTGAAATGGTATCTCATTGTTTTGATATGCGTTTCCCTGATGGATGAATATTGTAATCGTTACTTTGCCAAACTGAGTCAACAGCTTCAATCTTAAACTTTCTTAAGCACAGAGTGGAAACTGTCTGATGGTACTGGATTGACTTTCTAAAACAGAACCATAGCGCTACACAAGAGAAATATCACTTAATGAGGTTAGAGTTATGCCTGAAAGAACACCAAGTAGACTGACATGGAGTTAAGATTATGCACTCATCCGGGAAATTCATTTTGCAGCATGAATTCATTCAGTGTTCTGAGGCCTTTATCTAAGCTGCTCGAGTACTATTATGACATTTACTGGATAATCCAGACAGCACTGGTTAAATCGACAGTGTGATGTCACCCAGTAAATGCTTGAAAGTGGAGTTGTGTGTCTCTTCTAGTTCTATCAGTTGAGATTAGCAGTGGTTCACAGCACAGGGAACTTTTTCTCCCCTGTGATCCATCAGTCTGTGTCTCATCGTGGGCCAATAATCTGTCACCTGAACCTACTTAAAATAGGCTGGACTTTCTTGAATGCTGTGTTGCTGCGATGATATAGGGTTTTGGCGGCAGAAGAAGGGAAATCACCTTTTCATGACTTTCTTTTGCCTCCATATCCCTTATGTCCAGGAAAAGCAATGTGATTTTTTAGCTCCTTCATTCATATACCTAGAATTTATTCTGTACCAGTTGTACCTTCCATCTCTTTCCCTTGCAGAAGCTTCCAGTGTGATTGTCTTTGTGTTTCTGTCAAGGGAAGAGGAAGATATGGGGCTTAGAAGAGGCCTCAGAGTTCCACCATCTTGATTACACCAATTAGCAAATGTGTAAAAAGGGCCTGCACAAAAGCCATTTGGTGAGAAAAGAAAAAGATAAAAGTTGATTAAAATCCGGGGGATGTTTTCTTCAGAGAGGGTCTCATAGAGAGCATTCCCTCAAAAGGAGATCTTAAGGGTAGACTGGTCATCCTCCTGCCCCATGGAAAGAAAGCCCACCCAGATCTAAATTCTCCCAGTTGGGCTCTACTCATCTGTCTCCGGTTAGCACAGCTCTGAGAAGGTCCAGGAGTGACAAGGTAAAGGAGGAGAAAAAACTTAAAGTGGATAGTTGATCCCTTCATAATATATCACCAGAAGTTCTGCCTTATTTATTCCTTAAACTTTTAGTGTGCATTTATGTAGCTGAGCTCGGCAGGGACCTGGGGGCTGGGGATGGTATTGTTGGAAGAATCAATTAGGTTTGTGGGAAGAGCTTGAATCTTGTCTCTCCAAAGTACAGGGAAGTGGTAACTTTATACATTTACAGAGCTGGGTTTGATTGGGTTTTGGGGTTTTGTTTGTTTGCTTGTTTTTGGTTTTGTTTTGTTTTTTTAAGCTTCAGTAAATTGTTTTGAGCATTTTATTAACTAAAATATTATTTTGGCTAAAACTTGAGTGTATCATGGCCCAGGGATAATTGTTGCCTCTAGCAAAAATCCTAAACCACTGTACAACCCTGACACATGTGCCTTTAGAGTCATCAAAGCGCTCCATGGTATTTACTAAAGTATTAGTAGGAATTCTAGTTCAGATTCTTATTTTTGCAAAATGATTAGCCCTTGAGAAATAATTAGAAAAAAATAATAGTTAGCACTTACTGAGCATTGATTATGTGCAGGACATCGTACTAATAGCTTTGCATTGCTTATCTCATTTAATAATTCTTTCCATAGCCCTTTGGAATAGGTGCTGCTGTTATCCCTAGTCTACGGCCTGAAATTTAATGACATTTAGTGCTTGCCTCATCCAGAGCTTGCACCCTTAGCCCACAACAAGCGGCCTCCCCTGTGTACACATTTAATGCACAGAGCCCGCTTTTCCTATACCATCTCACGTGCGAGAAATGGGGGAGTGGGATGGGGGACAGAGAGAGTATGGGTGAGGAGACAAATACATGAGAGAGAGCACACTTACACCAGGAAAGCAGATGAAGTTTTGCTGCTGTGGGGCACCTGGGTGGCTCAGTGGGTTAAAGCGTCTGCCTTCGGCTCAGGTCATGATCCCAGGGTCCTGGGATCCAGCCCCACATTGGGCTCTCTGTTCCGCGGGGAGCTTGCTTCCTCCTCTCTCTCTGCCTTGCCTCTTCCTACTTGTGATCTCTGTCTGTCGAATAAATAAATAAAATCTTAAAAAAAAAAATAAGTTTTGCTGCCATAGAGTATTTGTTTTTATTTTTGTCATGGTGGTTTTTTGTTAAAGCTTTTAAGGTTTCCTTTTCTTCCTTCTTATTCTTGCACAGAAACACAAGGCAAAAACTGCTGAGATAAGGCAGGCCCAAGGCTGATTATTCCTGAAGGAAAATAGCCAAGATGTATTTTCTATGGACCAGCGATGAATCAGAGATGTGCTTGTTCTTTCCTGTCAAGAAATTAGAATAAAGAAGGACATTGCTTATACCAGTTTTCCTTCAGAAAACCAAACACCTCTGATTACTTATTTTTACATAGAAGATGGAATATATTTAGAAATTCAGGCAGTATTTACTTTCTCATTGCAAACATAAAGTTATGTTTGTAGTCACTTACTCAACTAAATTGCTGTCATCACTTCTCTGGCCATTTGACTATGAGATATTGAAAAATCAGTGAATGAATTCACATCTCTCTCCCTCCCTCTCTCTCTCTCTCTCTCTCTCTCTCTCACACACACACACACACACACACACACACACACTCTGCCTACATCACTATCTTTAATAGCCTCTATCTATATCATACCTTTCATCAAGGTAAGTGTCTGCATGTAATGTAACGAAACTTACTTTCCTATAACAATGACTGGCCCCGGGCAGCACTTGAAGACACAGATCCCTGGAGTTTATCTTTCGCACTGCTTCCCCTTCCCTGCAAAGGTAGCGGTTCACACTTCTTCCCCTCCCTTGCAAAGGTAGTGGTTCTTTTTTATTATTTTTTTAAGATTTTATTTACTCATTTGACAGACAGATATCACAAGTAGGCAGAGAGGCAGGCAGTGAGAGAGAGGGAAGCAGACTCCCTGCTTTGCAGAGAGCCTAATTCAGGGCTCGATCCCAGGACCCTGGGATCTTGACCTGAGCCGAAGGCAGAGGCTTTAACCCACTGAGCCACCCAGGTGCCCTTGGTAGTGGTTCTTTAATCTGCTCTTTGTCTCCACTAAACAGTCCCCTTTGATAGAGGCACCTCCTGGGACAGGCAGGGAGTTCTAATTGGTGGAGATGATTTCCGTTGTTGAGCCAGATTTTGTGTCCTTTAATGCCTGCCCCTACCACGAACCCTCCCTTCTGGACTGAGACCCAGTGAAAACTAGGGTACGATCTTAATTCACAAACATTTATCATTTGCAGACAATAGGCAAAGCGGTTATGCTTGGAGATACTACTGTGAGTGCTGCATCACATCAGCCCTTGATGTGGAAGAAAAAGCCTAGGCTTTGAAGTCAATCAAGAGCAAAATAATGCTGACTGGGTGCCCGGCACTTTATATAAGTTAACTCGTTAATCGTGACCACAGCCCTCTGAAGCGTGTACCGCTAATATCCCCATCTTGCAGAGGAGAAGATGGAGTCACAGAGCTGAAAAACTGGCTCAAGATCACCTGGCCAGTAAGGGTCGCAGCCAGCGCCCAAAACCAGGCAGGCTGGTTGCAGAGAACCTAGTGTCTACCCCTTGGCTGCGCTGACCCCCCAGCTAGAGCTTCCAGACGACACAGGGCATTTCCTCCAACTGCCCTCGCTCCAGTTCCCTCATCTGTAAAAATGGGCAAGGTTGTTACAAGAATCCAAATGGAAATACCACTGAGCATGATGACCAGGGGTTCTCAACTTCTGTGCTTTTTCCTTTTGTCTTTTTTTTTTTTTTTTTTAAGTTCAGACCCCACCCGAACATCTGATTCATTTAAATACTTTGTGGTATGTGGTTTGTTGTCACCGATTTGAGACTTATGTCGATGTTGCCTCAGAATAAGCAGGGTGGGTGGTTTTTGTTTGTTTTGTTTTTAATCTTCCCGATAGATATCAAATTCAGTACAGTGTTAGTCAGCATGGATAGGATCAAGTTTGGGGGGATAGTAAAGAGTCTGACTTCATAAATCCCAGAGGGGTTGTTCTTCACATGTACTCGGTTGCCCCTTTGATTGCTGCAATATTTATCTGCGCGCGTGCCCAAAGCAGCACTTTTTGTGAATAGCTGATGCTAGTAAAAAGGAATGTGTTGTTACTCTCCCTGCATGTGCTGTTTCTCTACTGGGACCCAGTGGACCATTCTGAAAGTAGACACACAAAAAATATTAATGGCATCACCTACAAGCATCGTGCATTTTTTAAAAAATCTGTACCCAGTGGGACTGGAGAGGTTATAAATATTCTGGTAGATACCAGCTTTCTTATCATGCACATGTTGGCTGAATCAGAAGGAGATAATTTATCCTGCTATGCTTCCTTTCCCTTTCAAAGAGAAAGAAAGAGCCTTATGGAAAATGTGGTGACTCCTTTGATGCATTTATTTTAGGAGAAATAGGGCTGACTAATTTTATTGAGAATATTGGCGAGCTTTTGAGTATATGGGAAGAGAATGGCATGCACTTTGAAGGCTGTGACTCTGGTCACATCGTGTTGGCTTTCTTATGCTAGAACCTGATCAGTCTAAGGGCTGTGCCATGTACCTCTCAGTCTGAGTCAGACCAGAGATGGCGGGGCAGATGTGGAGATCTAAGAGGTTGTGTCATCTTGGGAGGATGGTACTGGTCCAGTCACCAGTCATTTGTAGAGCACCCCGCATTCACTAGGCTCTGGGGGTACAAACATACGGTGGACATTGTTTCCACATTCTGGGCTGCGGTCTGTGGGGTGCTGGGAAGACAGGTGGCTTCAGCACAGTTCGGCAAGTGTTATGGTGGAGGAAGATACAGTGTGCTTTGAGGGAAGAGAGGAGGTCACCTAATCCAGCCCGAGGGTGGGAGGAAGGAGGGTGATGGAGGGGCTAGTCCAGGAAGGCTTCCCGGGGGGCAGGGTGCCGAGATGAGTCTTACAGGACGGACTGGCATGGGCAGGGTGTGGGAGGGATGGAAGGGCGGGCATTCCAGCCAGTGCCTGTAGCCTCTTGAGCAGTTCTCAGTCATTCTACCTGACCAGCAGCATCACCTCCAAATAATGTTCTGTCTAACTCACCGACTTCAAACACTATTACTATTTAACTGTTAAAGAGAAGATTCATTTCTGTGTCTTAGTGAGTAGCTGCTTTTGTGAAATGTAAGTTCTACGGGAAAAAACAAAACCAAAATTGGCGTGTTTCTGCCCCTGCCATCGCTTACCCATTTGGCCCGAACTCCTCCGTCATAACTTGAGCAGGATTGGCCAGGGAGCGTGCTACAAACCTCAGCCGCATGGGCCGACGGGAAAGCAGGTCCCTGAGGAAAATGCCCAGCCTGTATAGCTGACGTTCAGAGGGGATCATAAAACCAGAGAGTTGGATGGTAAGCAGTAGCCAAGGGAGTCATCAGCCCTGAAGGGTGTTCCCTGGCCAAAAATAGTAGTAGCCAATGGCTCGTGATATCCATCCTGTATCACTCACTAGCTTTGTTTTCTCTAAAATAAGGACAAATAATAGTACCTCACGGTAGCTCATTGCAGCTGGGTTGGGGGTGGGGTGAGGATTAAAGTCACTGACTGATTCATGAAAAACACTTGAAAGTTTCTGTTAGCTGTAAGGGGGTTGAGTCCCAGTTCCCCTACGAGACCCAGACATATCAAGACCTCTGCCATTAGTGAAGTGCTTAGCGCAGAACTCCCAACTGGCCAAGGGTTGCGAGTTTGCCACACAAGCCGGTTTAGCCATTTGGCACTCATTCACCATATTCTTAGTGCACGTCTCCCATGTGCCAGGCACTTGAGGAAGACTTAAAACAATTGGTCTGTACAAAGTTTCTAATGTAGGATGGGCCTGGCATGTTCCAGAGATGGCAAAGAGGCCCATATGGAATGAATGAGGGCAAGAAGAGGAAGAAGTGAGCTCAGAGTGGTAACAGGGGACAGATCTTGCAGCATCTGCTAGGCCATAGGCCGTTGTGGGGACTTCAGCTTTTACTTTGAGGTCACCCTGGGGTGAGAACTGAGCGAGGAATTCTGACAACTGCTGCTGACTGGTGAGCTTACAGAATACAGCAGGCCCTGTGGAGTGCTTGACCTGTTATCTGACTTAATCAGGTATAAAAGCAGAGTAGAACAATGTCCCCAGGCAGGAAGCAAGAGGGCCTGGGGAACTTGCCTAGTATTTGAACCCAGATCATGTTACATTGTAATTTATTGAGTATAAGAAATGTGTTGGCCACCAGGTTGGTGGAAGCAAGAAGAGTCCACTTGCCCATAACACAAGACCCCTCTGAGGAACTGGGTACGATGATCTCAATGCCTGTGCTTCCGAAGGACTCTGAAAATGAGGGACAAAGACTCTGGGTGGACAGGGCTCATCACACAAGTGTTTCTTCCTGGGCAGGTGGACACAGTGTCAGAGGTCAAGACTTCCAACATTTTCTGTTTTTCCGATGGACACATTAAATGTGCGTGCTCCTTCCACATTCAGAGCCCCCAGAGTTGCTGGGTGCTTTTTAAGGGCATAGAATCAAAGCCCAAAATACTGAAGGTTCAACTTCCTGTTCCTGACCACACTACACCAGAAAATGAGGCAGCTTTCAGAGCAGCTATCTCCACCCAAGAACCTGCAGTTCGGCTTTGACTCAGGAGCCTATGGGAACTGTCACCATACTCCTTACTCTGTAAGATGTTGTTCTCAAACCCCAGAGTCAGGTTGCTAATTTATTTTGCAGGATCAAATAAGGACTCACCTGGTAATCTTAATTCCTACTCAACTCATTTGAAAGGTGTCTTGACTGTCAAGGGCGCTGAACTGGAAGATGAGGAAGAGAGGGTATTCGTTGTTTTCAACCTGTATATGAATAAGCTGCCTGTTGCACACAGTGTATAAAGCCCCGTGCTAAGAATGTTAAGTCTAGTGGTCTCTGCCTTCCCCTCCCCCATGGTTGTTTGGGGGTCCCAGTCGTTTTACAGATATTTATGGTGTACTCTAAGTGCTCTGTTAGCCAGATATTCTGGTTACTAGACATGGGTCCAACCGTACATACTCCA